>APFE030866753.1:187431-226594 GCA_000404065.3 Pinus taeda
CCAAAAAATCAAACTAAGGCTAAAAATCAAATTCTAAACGGATGAAATTGAAGAGGAGGATGTTGTGGATTACCTGAAAGTGACGGCGCTCGATTCCGACGGTCTAATTTTCCGCAAAGTCCACGGAAAGTTTCTTGCCAAAAGCCCTTTTTTCAACCTCAACAGAAAATGGTAAAAATGACATGGTAAAAAGTCTTTTTATAGGTTTTTTGGATGAATGAATACTAAATTTGTTTATTTTTCACCATGGAAGGACGTTTTTCAATGTATTTTTTGCCTATCTTAAACAGGTATGAGTAATGTGTCGTTTTTGTGCAGGACAAAGGGATTTTAAGGGAAACTTGTCATTTTTCACGAACCAAAACATCAGAGTCATCTTTTAAGCCCTTTTCTGACTCCTAAAAAATGAAAAGATTGCCGAGCGTTTCTTTTACACTCGTTAAAAAGGAATTAAAAGACGGTCCCCTTATAGCCCTTTTCTGACCGTAAAAACAGGAAAAGGTTGCCGGATTTTTGTCGTTTCAATTTCGATATTGGAAATAAAACGACGTGTCCTTGATCGCTTTTTACTTTTCAGGTCAAAGACACTAACTATGAAAATATCCTTGGTCGCAAGATCAAGCGGTTCTCCTAGGTATTATTTTATACTTTTTCGGGCTTAGGAGACACAATTTACGAAAAAGTCCAATCTTGGAGTTTTCTAAGTTTTTCAGCCTCCCTAAACATGAAAAGCGCCGAGTTTCTCCTATACTGGACTCGTTAAAATTTCACAGTAAAGGACCTGTTCTATTACAAACAGGAACGGACCACTCCTTCTTAGGGTTCGCATCAAAAACTAAGTTGGACTCATCCGAAGGATGAGCTTACAACCAAGCATATGTTATCCTCCTCAAGCTTGTAAAAAATAAAGAGGTACTTGCCAGAAATGGTGGGGGAAAAGTGAGAAGAATGAGCCTATTTGATATCCTTTTGTCTCAGAAAAACCTTACTACCACTCTTGAACACGACACTTGTTCATTCACCTGGGTTGGGAAATACCTTGCCTCACAGTTGACCAAATCATTGACATTCTTTAGCCGGGTTATGGGAGTCGACTTTGAGTCATTTATCACCAAACCATCTGTCGTGTCATTATGTGTTCAAGAGGTCTGTAAACAAAACATTCAACCACAAAATACCTATCATCCATTGTGTCATCATTGAGTCAGTCCTTGCAGCAACATTTCTTCAACTTGAACTATGATTTCGTGTTGTGGGCTTGCCTGCGACGGGTCACTTTCTATCGACATCAGCACATTATCTAGAGAGTTGACTTAGAAATCGTCAGTACCTTGGAGTCTGCATGCATCAATGGCAGGTTTCTCGCCTTCGACGTCAGTTTTCATCATTGACTTGCGATCGAAGGATTCCATGAAATGTTCGACATCGACTCATTCATTCACATCTCATGGATTGTGCTGGGTACTTTGAGAACCATTGACATTACTGGTGGTCTCTCTCATGCTTGTTAACAGTTTACATCATTGACTGGTAATCAAGTGGTTTCTACCATGTTCGACATCGACTCATTTATTCACATGGCTAGAATCGTACCAATTCGGGAAGTAGAGATGAAGACCTGGATCTAGTTTCCACCATCCAGGCTGTGAGGAGTTTTGTATTCATTATATTGTAGACCAATCATAAACAGATGGCTACGTCCATACTGTGTCTACACGAGTCTATGATTATGATGTATTATAAAAATCATTTCTATGTTACAGAATAGTTAGTCCAATAGTTAAAGTTTTGATCTGAGTATGGGAATGGCCTACCTCAGCAATGATATGATCTTATACATGTATTTTGTGTTGAAAATTGCAGGTTCTGACTGGGCTCTCAACCAGATGATCCTCGAAATGATAAAGTACTTCACCCTTCCTATATGATATAAAACCCTTATCCATTACAGGCTTCGTACTTTAAGGGGCAATCTGTTACACTGAAATTTGTCACCATGACTATCTGCAGTTAATATGGCTCCATCAATAGTCATATTATCCTCCTTGTCAAGCCTAATACCTCTGCTCTCCATGTCAAACTTCAAAAAGAGAGAAAGTCAATAAAAACATGTTTATCTCTGGGTACGCAGGTTCTCTCTACCTTGCCTGCGTGTACGCACTCCAAATACACTGTACCTGCGTACTTGTACGCTCTGTAAGCTAAAGGTTGGGTGCGTACCCCTGTAAAGGTCAAAAGGCGCGAGTTTCATCTTTAAAAAGTTACTTGTGGTCACTTCTAGAGCCTTCTAGAAGAGTTTTTGACGTGTATTGAGCGCCTCCAGATGGTTCATGCACCCCTATGATAGAGGAGCTTATCCCATCAAGAGAGGAGCTACCCCATCCAAAAAGAGGGAGTATCCCATTGATGTTGGAACTGAATAACCTCTTCTAGAATACTATAAATACAGGCATTGGGCCAAAGGAGGGGAGGTTGAAAGCTGAACATTCTATAGGGGAAATGCTGCTGGAATTAAGACTTCCTCCATTGTTGACTTGTGAGGAGAAATCACTATCCTTCCTTGTTGCCTATTGGGAGTGGGTGAGCTTGTCAAAGTAGAGGAAATCTCTTGTTGGACCCTGGGAAGAGCTTGCACAACACCAAGGCTCAGGTTGTAATGGTTCCTTTTTTGTTTCCTTAATACAAATAAGTCCATTCTTCTCAATGATTTGTTGTTAATGAATTATTTCATGTACTCCTTGGTCTATGTGATGAATATGCTTTGTTTTATGAATTATTCAGGTGTTATTTAATCGTTTGCTTTGTTAGTGTATGCAGGTCTTAAAGTGAAGGAGGAGCTCATCTGGATCAGCAAGGCTGGACTGCTACAACAAGCGTTGGACCTAAGGTAAGATCGGAAAACACTTGATCTCTCATAGAATAACGTGTGTTTAGAGAAGGATTGCTCTTGTTTGGTTTGTTTGTCACTAGAGAGTCTTAGACTCCTAGGGAGGTTAGGTTTGTCCACAAAAATAACTCTTTCCGCATGACATGGGTAATTCATTATATAGGATACCGGAGGTAGCCCCACCTACCACCACCTCTTTGATCATTGCTAAGAAATGCAACAACCTCATCTCCCAAACTAGGAAATTCATTTTCTGTCTAGTTCACTCCAAAAGTAAGGGGAAGATCACCGCCACATCCATGACCCCCGCGAAGGGTTCCTCCATGCAGCAATAGCAACAACAGATTGATATGGTCATGAAAGAAGACAGGAACATCTTATCCTCACCCACAGGAGTACTGTTGGACTGTCAGGTCCAGCATTCATTCGACCTGACTCCCAAAACACCTCTAGCCAACAGGTTGATATATCGCAGCTCCATTGTGGAAAATGCCAAGTACAAGCAGTAACATGATCGACATCAAGTGCCACACAAGTTTTAGGTGGGTGACAAAGTCTAGTTGCATCTGCAGAAAGAACGCCTTACAAAAGCCCATCAGAAGCTCAAACCACTCCGATATGTTCCTTACACCAGTACCAATGATGTGGGGAACAATGCTTTGGAGCACAACAATCCCACCATTATTGGACACATCAGAGGTTGCAGAACAACTCATCAGGGACCAAGTTCAACAGAAGTTTCTTCATGTCATGGAGGAACTCAACACAATGGGGACCATTGCTTCCTAAGGGGCAGGAATGATCCAGGTGAATGTTGGTGGCCACCCACCTATCCCACTTGGACCCCCACAACTGTCTCTTTTAGTTTTTTTAGTTTCCTTAATTCTAGCACAATTTACTATTTTTAGTAGTTTTTCGGGTCCTGAACTTCTAAAGCTGTTTCAGGCCCTAAATGACATTTTCTGGAAAATCTAGGAGCAACATGGGTCCATGGACCAATGTTTCTCTTCCCAAAGTTGTAGTCCTCGGATAGATCTTTCTAACGAGCTATTGTGCGCATAAAACAGAGATTGTATGCCAAATTTACGACCCCAGGAAGTTGATGTACCAATTTACCCAAACGGGGCCCACAGTTTGGGATTTCATCTCCTAGGGTTATGTTTTTGGATGTTTAGGGTTTTACACTATTTATCAACAATAAATAGGCCTTCGAGCCTCATTGTAACATAGTTCAGAGGCATGTAGCTGTCACACCTCTTCTTAGAGATAAGCTACCATTGCCCTAGCTGGTTTATTTCCATTTTTGTTTGTAAGCGTATTTCAATATTTTACATTAATGAAATGAAGTATTATTTCTGTTGCATCTTTGTATTTATCATTATTTCTGTACTTTATTACGTTCCTGTATAAATCCGAATCAACACATCGAGAGTCAGATCCAAAACTATCAGGAACTCCCACTGCTCATCACTAGTATTGAGGCTTCATATGCATAGTTGTATAGGAGTTTGGATGTCGTGGTAAGAAAGTATGGAACCCCATCAATTGGTATGCTCACCAAGGCCGAAGAGAATAAGCAAGTCAGATTGGAGCTCGATGCATACTTCGATTAGCTGATGCTCACAGCCACCAGTGCATATTTGCAATTCAGTGTAGATAACATGTGGATGTACATCATCGGGATGACCTTTCTTAGGACTAAGTTGTGCATGTTACAAGATGAGTTGGACTGAGGTTCCAAATTAGTATACCCGGAAGCAATGGAGGCAAGAGTTCATTTCTAGAAGGACATCATCAAAGAGTACACCATTGCGCATTATCAAGCATGGCATCAGTTCGTCACTAAGGATCACAAAGAGAAGGTTTATGAGATGGTCTCTCCATAGCTGTCCGAGTCTTAGTGTTGTCTTGTCTCGCTGACTCAGACCAATTTTATCCCACATGGGTATATGTTGAAAATGTGTCATTTTTTGTAAACATGATGTAAAGTGAAATTCCAAGTGTCATTAGTGGTACAAATAGTCATATGTAATTCAAAGAGTCATGAGGGTAGTCTAAGAATCACAAATGGGAATGTCAAGGGTCACCCCACCCTTTGTTATTAATAGAACCTCATAACTCATAGAACAAGTTTTTTGGAGCCAAGCTTTTGCTAGGCATTTCTTAAAGAGGGCTTGGAGAGTATTGTGATGAGCCTTGGCTTCTCCATAGTGCAGAGTGAGAAAATCTCTTTGGAGGAGCAGGCGGTGACTGTAACATTCCACTATCGGGGCTAGTGGTTGTCATGGTTGTATGAATGGATGGAAATTTCACTTTATATAATATAACAGAGCCATCACGTTTCATGCATATGTTTTTATTGTAGTTCGACTATTCTGGTTAATTTAGAAATGTATGTTGCTTTCCTTACGCATTGATGTATGGACTATTTTGTATGTGATTGTATGAATCTTATTGAAGCATGTTGTTTGTTTAACTCATCACTTTGGATTGTCGACTATTCTTCTTTCTAGCTTGTGATGTCATTCAACTCGTGTGTTCCTTTCAGGCTGCGTACTATTACAGGCTTCTAAGGGGTACACTTATTTTTCCCTTCTGTGTGTTAGAACCTCCCCATGCATCTCTCCTAACTTGCTCCAAGGTCACACACCTGCTTTCAACAAGGATATCTTGCTTACCTCTACGTGTTATCATAGTCAAAGCATAGCTTTACTACCCACCGCTGAGACTCCTACTCCAAATGGTCTGAGGTCTAGTCGAGACTTCTTACCGAGGAGATCCCTGACATGTTGGCGAGTCTAGGATCGTCAACATGACCATAATATTAGGGATTTTATGTAAGGTGATGTTAGGGGGGATTCCCTGCTATACCTGGAAGAAATGTTGACTAGACTCACTCGGCCCTTCTTTGAGGGTAATTCAAACGATATGGTATATGTGATGTAGTGTACCTAGGGGGGATAATATGGGGTACAAAGGGAGGTACCCAAGGGAATAATGTAATAATGGGATGGGCCATAGTAATAAATAAGGTGGTTAACTTGTATCATGTAAGGGACCACAAGTAGTTAGTAATAATGTAATGGGCCCATGGTATTAGATAGATGGTATTAAGGGAACCATGGTATTGTATGTATGAGGCCTATATAGAGGCTAGAGACTCCCCAGTAAGAGACGTCAAGGATTCTTGTATGAACAGGCATATGGCTTGTGGAGTGTTCTCCTTCCTTAAGGAGTGAATGTATGGTGTTGCCCTACCTTAAGGGTTTGATCAATAAAGAATCACTTCATCTTATTTCTGGGTTTATCTCTATTTTCATATACTTTTATATCACATCTATAACAAGTGGAATCAGAGCACTTTCTTGGGCAAAAGTGGAGAATTTTTTTTTTTGCAGGAATTTTCTGGGGCAGCCAGTTTGCAGAATAGATCTGTACATTTTGGGGAAAAATCTGCAAAATCTAATTGCAAATCTAGATTCTCTGTGAAAAAATACCCGATTTCAAAAAAAAATCAGCCGAATCGGAGTCCGGATGAAGGAGATATCGCTGATCTAAAAATCAGTGGTGTTGCAGACATTTTTCCGGGGCAGCAATTTTGCGGTGCAGATCTATACATTTTGGGGCAAAATCTATAAAATCTAATTGTAGATCTAGATTCTTTGTGAAAACATACCCGATCTCAAAAAAAAAATCTGCCGAATCAGAGTCCAGATGAAGGAAATATCGTTGATCTAAAAATCAGTGGTGTTGCAGACATTTTTTCGGGGCAACGAGTTTGCGACATAGATCTATACATTTTGGGGCACAATCTGCAAAATCTAATTGAATATCTGGATTCTTTGTGAAAAAATGTCCAATTTAAAAAATAAAAATAAAAAATAAAATAAAATAAAATCAGCCGAATTGGAGTCTAGATGAAGGAGATCTCACTGATCTAAAAAACAGTAGCGTTGCAGACATTTTTTTGGGGGCGAGTTTGCGGTGCAGATCTATACGTTTTGGGGAAAAATATGGAAAAACTAATTGCAGATCTAGATTCTTTGTGAAAAAATACCCGATTTCAAAAAAAGAAATCAGTTGAATCGGAGTCCGGATGAGCGAGATATCGCTAATTTAAAATCAGCTCTTTTTTCAGAATTTTTGGTGACGGCGGGAGAGTTGTAGCGCAGATCTAAAATTCCAGTGCCTAGATCGAGATTTCTATCACATGGGAAGATGCAGAATGGTCATTCCATTTCCGAAAATATGTCATAATAAAGATTCTGAGCAATATTGACTAAACTGTGGCCACTTTAAATTTTCACCAAGTAATTTTTTTTCGTGCATCTAGCAAGATGTTTTTTACAAGAAAATATGATAGCCCTACTATTGAAAAATTCATACAGAACCAAAAGTTAACATATGGTAAACAATGGAAAATTTTATTATTGTTTGGTTTCCAAGATGAGGCTTACAAATGATGGAAATCAATTTACAACACGTAGTTGTCCGAACTTTCGGATAAAGAATTTGAAAAACTCCTCTTGGACAAATGGTCTCATGCTAGAAAACAAAATAAGGAGAAACATGTGGGGTTATTGCCTACCGGTATATCGTTATTGCAGTTTCATGGATTGATTCAGAAAGAGAAGATCATTGTTTCTATAAATCATAGTTGCAAGCAAAATCTCATAAATGTCAATTTGACAAAAAAATTACAAGTGCCAGCAAAACACATGGAGCACACACAGGTTAATAATGAGCAGGTGCAAGTTTATAAAGATTTGAAGATTTCTATAGATAAGTATGTATTGCATTCTGATTTTTATGCTTCAGATATGGCTAATGAGGATGTTGTTTTGGGATACCCTTGGATGGAATCACTAGGTACTATAAATATTAATGTGCAGAAGAAATTCCTGAAGCTCTGGTATAAAAAGAAGAAAATTACATTACAGGATATTTCCATCAATAAGCAGGTAGAGTCCATGGAGGCTGAAGTAGAAGATTTTCCAGGGACTGACATATCAAAAGATAAGCCTTTGATGATCGACAATCAAACACAAACGGAGGTTGAAGCAGCAAAGGTTATAGGTACTGATACATCAGATGAGGACTCAGTGGTTGAAGTAATATTGGAAGATAAGAAACAACAGCAGGCACCACAACATGTACCAGATACCACTCAGGGTCCATTTTTGGTTAAAACTTCAACATATCACTACCCACATCACCCCACAAGAAAACAACCAACAAGATGGCAACGAATTAGCCACAAGGACAACAACCCCCGCGTGACAGATAGAGAGAAGCGAAGATCCACCTATTACACATCAACAAAGAAGAACTTCCACGGTCAGCTTCCATCTCAAGCGAGCTAAGCACCAGCAAGATCAAGGGTTCACCTTTCTCTTGGATGGCTAGATGCACATGAATGGTACCAGTGGACTACTCTTTTGAGTAGATCTTATTATTTGTGTTCTTCCCATGTTTCGGGGACGAAACATGTTAAGGGGGGTGGAATTTAGTGTACCTAAGGGGGATAATATGGGGTACAAATGGAGGTACCCAAGGGAATAATGTAATAATGGGATGGGCCATAGTAATAAATAATGTGGTTAACCCGTATCATGTAAGGGACCACAAGTAGTTAGTAATAATGTAATGGGCCCATGGTATTATATAGATGGTATTTAGGGAACCATGGTATTGACCCATGGTATTGTATGTATGAGGCCTATATAGAGGCTAGAGACTCCCCATTGAAAGACATCAAGGATTATTGTATGAACAGGCTTATGGCTTGTGGAGTGTTCTCCTTCCTTAAGGAGTGAATGTATGATGTTGCCCTACCTTAAGGGTTTGATCAATAAATAATCACTTCATCTTATTTCTGGGTTTATCTCTATTTTCATATCAGATCTATAACATGTGAAGTTTCTTTCACTAGGTCGTGACCATTAAGCATGTTGTCTATGTATTTGGTTCCACCTACTCTATATCTAGCCACATGTTTCACAGATCTCTGTTATGTTGGGTTTCAACTTGGACTAGTGATTTCATTGTGGAAATATTGTTTGCATGGTTTTGACTCCTTATATTTTTTAGCATGTGTTATATTGTTTGTTTTTACTTTTTCGTGAGGCCTTTGGTGTAAATTGTGAATTTTATTAATTAATCTTGTTAAATTTCTTAATTAAAATTCATATTGGAAGATCCACCTGAATCATCTAGTACTACAAAACTTGTAGTTACATATACTAAAGTAATAAAATCTAAGACAATTAAAATGGAAACAGTAGAACCTGAAGTAACTGAAACTCCATAACTAAAAACAATTCAATCTGAACTTAAAGAAACTAAAACTTGAGAACCAAAATAATTGAACCTGAAACTAAAGTAATTGATTTTGAAATTTCAGTCCTTGATATACTTTAAGAGTGGTTCATTGAACCAATAACCTCATAAATTCACGTTTCATCTTCACTTGGTCAATTTGGTACTCCTCTATCGATTATTTCTCAAGTGATGAAGTAGGCGTTTGACCAACATTTAAACTTATTATCTAGTGGTGTAGGAACCTCTCAACAAACCCCAACTATATCTTACTTTCTGGTTGGGGGTTAACTATCCTATAGTCCATATTTTCCTCCAGGAGGAAAACCTCTTAGAGGAAATTATCCTCCATTTGTGGGAGGATATATTAGTGCAACTTATCCAACCATTAATCAAATACCTCGGGCAGGCTTGAATAACCTGTTCTAATTCAACCTTTGATCAACATTCCATTCCCATGAATGGGAGGTTCCATTTGGAACATTGCTTTTGGTGGTGTACCCTAGTTACCCTTTATTCAAACTCTTTAGGCTACTCTTCACATGTCCGTTTATCAACTAGTTCAAACCACTTGTCTGACTACACCTCAAATACCTGTTCAAAAACCTATTCAAAGTGCACCTCAAACACCTATTCAGAATGCACAATAAATTATTGTCCAAAGTATACCTTAGATACCATTTCAAAAACCTATGTAGACTCTACCTCAAGGACCTTTGTATCAACCTATTCAAGTTGTACCTTAAATCCCTTCAGGTCCAACTTTACAAGCTATCCTACAGATGCCTTCTGGTTAACCTGTCCCAAGTTTACCCCAAATGCCATATTAAGGTTAACCTTACCAGGGACAACCTTTCTAAGGTCAACCCTTCCAAGGAAAACCTTTTCAAATAGCTCCATTTACAGATCAACCTAGTATGGGTTACCCTAGTTATCCCGGTGCAATGCAAATTCCAATGGAACAACCTACTCTAGGATATCCTGGATATCCTCCACTATCAGTTGGATTATACAATCAAGGTTATCAATATCCTCAACAAGATTTTTGCTGGAAATTACCCTTCATTTTCACTTTATATTTACTATATTTTTCCTAGCTTATTAATGACCTGAGTTATTATTATCCTTTTTGGTTGGCCATTCCTACAATGTTACAAGGCAACATAACAAAATTCAATGGCAACCCTAGAGAAGACCCATCAAATCATGTGATGACTTATCATTTATGGTGTTCTTCAAACTCCCTAAATGATAATTTCATTCGGTTACGTCCTTTCCAGAAGAATTTAACAGGTCCTACAGCCAAACAGTACATTGATTTACCATGTGCATCCTCCCATAACTTCAACACCTTAGAAACACCATTTTTGACACACTTTCAGCTACCAATTCGATACAAAAATGGTACTGATATTTTAACCTCACTAAAACAATAAAATTCCATACATATATATGAATAGAGACATCATCATTATTAGTCAAATATTATATTCCAAGTAGATTATTAGGTCAATGGTTTGTAAAATCTTTACTTCCTGATATAACTGAAGATTTTTCCAAATTAGTAGTTGTTACATAAGAGCAGGTTATTACTCGTACCCAATATTTAGACCTTATTTATCTACAATATGGCACATTGTACCAAAAAATCCCAAATAATCCTTGAACATCAAACACAATTCCATTAGCCTATAGAAGATCTCACCTCACTGATGATGTGATTGGTTTTGTCAGTCAGTAGTCTACAAATAAACCTTCTAGTCATTCTAATCTCAAGTCTACTCCTACAGTTGTTGTTCAAAATTCACCTCTTGTTACTACTACTCCTAGTAATACTTTCAAGGTTAACAAAGTTCAATCATCAACCAGTAAACCTTAGCAACCTGGAGGTAAAAACAAGGGCAAAGGAAAAGAAAAACAAAATGCCCCTCTATTAGGCATCGGATACCCCCACAGCAGGTTTTTGGGGCTCAAAGCCCAAGTTATGGTCAAATGCATTGTAAGACTCTGCGAAGTAGGGGTGCAGAGCGCGATATGTATGGTTGAGTCATAGGGTTGTCCACCCTAAGTCCTATAAATTAATATAATGAAATGTCAGCCTACCCATGGTTCACGGACCATGGGATTAAATAAATAGAGCGAGGCTCTAAATTGTAAAGGAGGAATAGCAATAGAGAAAAGCTAGAGATGAAATGTATGCGAGATAGCTCTGAGTCTGTAAGTCTAATTCTTGGGTCATAGTAGTAGGAAGAGGCTATGTAGTTGAGTGTGTAGAGGCCTAGTAGAGTCCACAGCTGAGTGCACGGACCCCTGCAACTGAGTGCGCAGAGCGGAGTTGAGTTGTAATTAATAGAAGTTATAATAAAGAGAAGTTCTATTCCAATACTATGTATCTGTCCTTATCTTACTTTTTATACATCTAAGATGTTTGTTTATCGCGCGCACTGATATGAATGTTGAACACGGTTAAGTATGCTTGGGTTCACACAAACAAATTAAGTAGCTAAATAATAACATATTAAGGATAAGGAATTGGGGTAATAACTTCATCGTGTTACGATCAGGGTTGCGTGAAGGCAACACCACTAATTGTGAAGGCTAGACAGTTGTGCAAAGCACCGTGTGCACGGGGGTGAACCACAAACCTCCCGAAAACCATCAGACATCTCTAGGGTGCGGAAACCTAGTTCCAACACCCTCCCATACTACCTCGAGTGAGACCTCAGTCCGAGCACTGCGGACTGTTGCCGAAAGGGCCGGTAGTTTCGGGATTTGTTTGGCTAAATCATCTTTGAACCTGGGTCAGGCCCCTACAAGCCAACAAATGGTTCTGTTGTCGGGACCGGGATCTGCCTAAGAGATATCTGATGTTGGAACACTGGAATCCAACAAAGAACGAAATTGAAGAGTAGTTGGAAAATAAATTTCATGACTTCGCGACACAAGAAAACAGGAATGCACGAATATCTAAAGAATAGTGGTTGGAGCGCTACTTATATACAGATATCGACAAGATTTTCTTTGCTTCCTTTCCATCTGAGTTATATGAGTGCATCGCGAAGTTAGCAGATAGTCAAGGAAGGTGCAGGCTTGATAAACCAATCGTGTGGACTCCGGAATTGGTGCGTAGATTAGAAGCCTCGAAAGAAAAGATCGTGCACACTGCAGACCATTGGCTCGATCGAATTATAGGTGGATTCATCACTGGGTTCGCGGTAGATAATACTGTCAGCTATAGTGAGGCAGAAAGACACTTCCTTAAAGGACCGCGAGGTAAGTATATCAAGTCTTTGAACATTTGGATTAAGATATTATTGTGTGAAAAGCGGGTTATGCGGATAAATTAATGTTTTGAACTACGCAAAGCAGGAAGACCTATAGAAACGAAGGTAGCACAGGGATAGAGAATAGACCTTTGATTTCACCTGGAAGAGAAAGCGAGGAAGAGCTAGCTGAAGTTTCAACGAGAAGCACGGTCAGTCTAATAAGACAACGGATCCCACGGTTACCACCTCCTTCCACACCACCACCTGTCTCACCATTTTCACCTCCATCTCCACCCACCCCACCTCTTCCACCCTCGCAGTTTAGTATGGCGAGCGCGATCAAACTTCCGGTATTCAGAGGGGTAGGAAATGAAGACCCGGACCAATTTTGGTTCGTCGTGAGGGCAGTATGGGAAGCACAAGGTGTGGTGGATGACAACATAAAGAAGGAAATTTTGGTAAGTGCATAGTAGGACCACACACTGACGTCATACATTAAACACTCTAATCATCATCCAAATGCGGGAGTCGCAGAAATTCAGCCAACGTTGAACAGGGAATTTAGTAGGCCAAAATTGGAGACCCAATCGATTATTGGATTTAAGGAAATCACGATGCTCCTGGGCGAGACCCCCTGGGCTCTGGATCAAAGACTAAAGAGTATGATTCACGAAGCCAATATGACATTGATAGATGCATAGCACATCGCATAGTTTGTAGCATCACTATCACTGCATTGAAGGACGACGTTGTCACAACAAAAACTTGCTACATAGGCTAAAGCTTTGGAGATGGCAATGAGATTGCATGAGACCCCTATACAAGATCCTGGGTTGGGAGTCTAGCAAATCCTTGTGCAACTACAAAATTTATGTTTGGAAATGCAGAGCCTGAAGCAAGACAGGACATGGCGGCCGGAGGCATGCGAAGAAGTATGGTGCATAAAGTGTAAAGGTCAGTGGCATGATAAGGGCCATTGTCCAGTTTTTGTGAAATACTTAGCGGCAAGAGGGCCTATGCCGTTAAGACCAGAGGCGCAAGTAGGACCTAGTACGGAGCCTACATTATGGTGCACGATCTGTCAGATAGGAGGAAAGCAAAATACAGATAATTGTCACCTATTACAGAAGTATACACAGACGTCCCAACAGTTGTTCTGTAATTTTTGTAGGTCAGTGGTCACGATGAGTGCACTTGCAGAAGCTACGAATTAATGATGGATCAGACTCCTACCTATAGAATGTAAACCGAAGCGTGAGCCCTTGATCTGAATGTAGGGATGGCATGCACTAGATTTCAGGGGCAAGGAAGAGGGCGAGGAGGAATGGGACCAAGAAGGGGTCACGGACAATTGATTTGTTACAATTGCAGAGGGCCTGGACACTACGCTCGCGATTGTACGAATCTGACAAGGATATCATGTTTGTACTCTACCCAATTTGATCATGAGATGGAATACTGCCCTACATTGATAACTAAGTTGCACAAAAAAGGGGTACTCCAGCCTCCCCCGACTCAGAATGTACAAATTATGAGATCTGAACTGCATGAAGAGGACCCGAATGTAAACATGATGCTTAGAAGTGGTTTCACGATGGAAGGTGACAAAGGTAAGCAGCCTGAAGAAAGTGCGTGGGTTCGCAAGGCTCCTACAAAGGAACCTGAATTTGATTTAGAGTGTGCAAAGGAGACATTCATGGAAGCTAAGAAGAGCTTCGCGGAGGCCTCCACTTCAGGTAGTAAGGATCAACCAGAATCAGGGATGGATCCTCCAATGCTCACTACCTTTCTGGAGAAATGCATGAAATTTTTGCGCAACAGCAGGGAGGTAAAAGGACTACAGGAACTGATCACTAGGTGCGCAGGGGCCAGAGAACTGTGCATGGTCTGGAAAGTTGGAAAGCATGCATTGCACACAGGGAGGGAAATGAGATTGATTGCATAGATCAGAGAATATGAGATGGATCAGGTGATTCTGGATTTAGGATCAGACGTGAATGTATTTCCAAAATAGACCTGGGAATGCATGGGCAGGCCTATGTTGCAGTGGTCCCCCATTCAATTGTGCATGGCTAATTAGCAGAAGATGATACCGATGGGAAGACTGCAAGGGATAACAGTGGATATTGAAGGTGCGAGCATGCTACGGATTTTGAAGTGATAGAGATTGTTGATGATAACAATCCCTATCCTGCGCTCCTGGGCATAGACTGGGCCACTGATATGAATGGGATTATAAACTTGAAGAAGTGAAAAATGGTTTTTGAGAAAAGGCACTATGCATCAGAGTACTATTAGACCCTACTGAAGGAGTGCGATACACCGAACCAGTGCGCGATGAAGATAATGATGACGATCTCGATTCCATCTATAAGATAACTGTGCGAGAACAAGATTGGTGAATACAACTGCAGATGGTAGGATTTTGTGGGAGTGTGAAAGCTCCTACACTTTGGATTCAGACGAAGAAATAGAATGATGGTAGAATCGGCTGCATGAAGTAACAACTCTCAACTGCAATACAATGATGAAGTCACTATGCTATGTAACAACAGAGGTACGCAATCTGCTAATATATGATGGGTTGACCGTGGTAGAGGAATTCCTAAACAAATTTGAGAATGCAGTACCTGAATAGCAGTGGTTCGATGCATTGAAATGGGCACTATGCACTATGCTCGAAAGATGGTGGGGTACACAGCAAGGAAGTCTTGAGAGCTGGTGCGAATGTAGAAATATGATGTGCCTACGATTTGGAAAACCCTAGTCAGTAATAAGAACCGGTTGTAAGGAACAAAATAACTTGTGCGCACACCTTTCCCGATGGGTGCAGACCTATAACATGCAGCTTGCCCCAACACACACAAGTCTCAAAATAGAAATATGGAATAGGATGCAATGGTAGAAAAGGCGGACCGCACGACTAACTATCCACGGAGAAGCGTTCAATAGGGTGTGCGAAGTAATGAACAGGGTACACCAGGTACGATGTACAGACTGGGACCTGCATGTTCCCGCGATCCAATGGGCCTATAGGACATTGTGCAAAACCCTTGACCGCGGAATCAATCCTAAGGTTGCAGAATGAAGAAAGGGTTGTAATCTCTGAAGAACCTGCACAGAAGACCCTGCATGAAATAGTACCTGTGGAAGGGACAGTGCATGAAGCCCCGACAAAAGAAATCACACAGCTACGCGAAAGTGAGCATGTAAGACTTCAAGAAGCTATTCAGCAAGGGGACAAAAGACTTCGCGAACTTGAAAGAGACTGGGTACTGCTAAAAAATAAGAGCATGTTGTTGGCTGCAGAGGTCAAGAAGTTGGAAAATGAAATGAAGGAAGCTTTTCTTGTTGAAAAGCCCAGGGTAGTACAGCAGGATGTGAACACCCATAATGATAAATGGGAGGACTACCACCGAGAATTAGTTGATCTGATGTCGCGGTTGGGACTGCATATCACACAATGCAGAAATCAAGAGAGCGCACCACAACCAGAAGAGCGCCCAACAAGAAAAACGAAGGATTTTTCGCAAACTATCCAGTGGGGTGGAATGGAGCTCCGCAAGGGTGGCGCGACCACTTGACTAGCCATCTAAAGAACAGTCTCATCATTCCAGGCAGTTGAAAGAGAGTGTAGAACTATAAAACAACATGTTGGGAAAATGCGTGAAGACAGAGGTGCGCACAGAGTCAGGATGTCACAAGGTTCGTGCCCACACATAGGGGGT
The DNA here is from genome assembly GCA_000404065.3 of Pinus taeda. Lineage (NCBI taxonomy): Eukaryota > Viridiplantae > Streptophyta > Pinopsida > Pinales > Pinaceae > Pinus > Pinus taeda. The sequence goes on from APFE030866753.1 coordinate 203,631, forward strand.
ACGCTGCCGCGCGGGTAGACTAGGAAGTGACCATTGGTGTCACCGTTCATGACGAGATGTTTGAATTAAGGCAAAATGGAGCGGGTGGCGGGCAATTAAGGCAACAGTTATGGACCAGATTTTGGCAAATCTACTGCTAAGATAGCATTGATGATTCGGATTTGGGGGGAACGGTCGCATTTAAATTCTAAAAGCGCTATAAAACTCCAAGGACTAGCCACGAAACAACACCTGGTCATTTGAGATTTGAGCAGTTGCAGAGTGTTGAGCACCGAGCAAACTTAGAGTCTTTAAGTGCACGACAGAATATATCTAGTGCAGACACGATGACTGCTACTAGGCCAAGGGTAGGCTTTGTAGAAGAAACCATTGACGGAGACATGCAGCCCCATCTGGATGATCTTGCGGATGCAGGGGTTGCATGGGAGATTCCGAAATCACCTCGGATGCCGAGGTCAAAGAAAGATAAGCAGACCAAGAGACCAGTTTGCATGTCCCCAAGAAATCTGTGGTTTGTTAAACTGTCCAAGGAGGAGAAGGGCAAGGCCATCATAATTGAGTCAGAAGAAGAGGAGGAGGACTTGCAGGACTTCATTGCTGAAATAGAGCAGGGAGAAGATGTGGAGGAGGATGTTCCGCCGACGCGTTCTGCAGCAAAGTTACCCGCATATGTCCCTCTGCAAAAAGGGAAGGCTAGGGTACCAAAGGACCTGGAGGCCACAAAGAGTGCGCTCCAGACGCCGCTCCTCCCCGATGGAATTACTTTTGATGGCCCGCTGCTAGGCCATGTGCCTAACCTCAAATTTGAAGATTGGGACCTCACGGACAGTGAGAATTTTCCCCACTTGGCAACGAAGAGCCTTATGAAACAGAACTCCAAGGGGCTGGTTATTACTTTGGAGTCGTGCAAATGGCTGCGCAATGTGGAGAAGGCTGGGTTGCTCGATCTACGATGGATTCCTCATTTTCACCGCATGCCCATCACCATTTTCATCATCAGGCAGCTGATTTTCCTAGTGCATGATGGGTACTTATGGCTGGAGGAGCCTATTCCCATCATGGCCGACCTTATTCACAGGATTTCTCAGCTCCCCTGCAAAGTAAACGACCCTGGGGTGATAGCAGTAAAAAGCAGTGACTTGGCTCTCGCAGAAGCCATGAAGACCAAGTATAAGCTGGAGAAGAAGAAGAGGGGGTATGCAATCACTAGCATCAAAGATAAAGGGGTGCGCATAGCCACCCAGCTCCTGGCCGGCAAGCTGATGAGAAAATGTCACGCCAATGAAGTACCAGTGCTAATAGTTGTGTTGGAAAAGCAGTGCGTGGAGGAGGTTCAGTTTAACTGGGCCAAGTTCCTCTGGGAGGAATTTTTGATCAACTACAAGGAGGCTTAAGAGCAGGGTAAGACCTTCCACTACACGTGGTTCCTCTTATCCATTTTGTTGGTAGCAGGGGAACTACTAGAGGACAGCCAGTTCCTAAACATTGAACACAACTTGCCAGAGGCTACGACGTATGCCTCACTCTGGGCCACGAAGGACGCAAAAAGGATTCGCAAAGCTAAGGTATTTTGGGTGCTCATGGAGGTGAGGATCCAGATGTGGATTAAAAAAAAGGCCATGCCTTTCCCCCACAATGTATAACAGTCTGCAGAGCTTCGCAGATTTCAAAGTGGACATGCACAACATATATGTCTAAGCATGAAAGGATCCGGTGAAGCAATGGACGAAGCTCCAATTCATCACCACTGATGATGCCATCTTCGCTGTGTTAGAATCTTGGCCTCCTGAATGGCACGCCCCGGATTTGGCCAAATTAGAAAAGGTAGCCACGCAGAAGCAGAAGGAAGAAGCCAAGCTCCGTGTCACGAAGCTGGCTGAAAAATAACGAAATGAAAAATTAGCCATGGAGGTCAGGGAAATTTGAGAAGCAGCAATGGTAGCTGTGGAACAGAAAAAGTTTGATGAAGCAGCAGCAACAACAGCAAAGACAGCAGAGACCACAACAACGCCAATAGAAGGGGCAAGTGAGGGCCTTGAGATGTCTAGTGGATAGGAGGCTGAGGACATCGACATGGCAGAAGAGCGTGCAGATCTAGGAACCACATCGACCCAACTCAAATGACCATGCGTCTCTGAGAGATCGGGTCCCAGGAAAAAGGTCAAGGCATCCAAGCTAGCCATTGACCCGATCACCTTGATAGAGGGTGATCTGTATGACATCGGTGAAATGGTTCGTGATGTCACAAAGGAAGTACTCCAAGAAGCCATGAAGGAGCAGCAGATTGTGTTGGGGGCACTAAGAGCACAGTTACAGGAACTACATGTGTGACACCCACAGGAAGGAACCGTGGCTACATACATCACGGCAGGCATAGCAATAGTAGAACAGATGTTGTGCACACAAATGACCAACACTGTCGTGTTACCAGAAGGTGCGCTAGCAACAGAAAAAGAAGTCGACTGAGTTACGGTAGGAAGGATCAAGGGATTGGGCTTAAACTTGGCTGCCCTTCCACAAGAGACCTTGTACTAGCTACAGGAGGATCACAGCCGAGGTCTATACCATGGAAGGCCGCATGCTACAGGTATTGAGTGAACAAAATATTAACATCGAACAGCTCAGCCTGCAGCGTGATGAACTGGTTGCGCAAAATCGGGGACTAGAACAGGTGGTAGACGAAGCTTGTAGAAGCGTCCTGGAATCGGCCATCTCGGTAGGTCTACCAGTAGCAGAGCAGATCCACCTGTTGGTGACCGGCGTCCGCAAGGCCAGAGCAGAAATGACCAAGGTTCATCTGGAGCTGAATCTACAGATCGTCGAGCTGCATTTGAAGGCGTAGCCCTCCACGCCCCCAGACGTTAGAGAGCAGCATGCCAAAACTATCCAAACCAGGCTGAAGGAAGTCGAACAGGCAGTACAAGACTGTACCGGTGTATTGGATTATGCTTTTGACATCCTCACATCTTTGTAGGATGATCCCAACATACAGCACCTGGAAACAGAGGTGCGTGAGTTGCATGAGCAGTATGACAGTGTCTGAGGGACTGCGTAGACAGTCTCCCTCACTCAATAGTGCACGAAAATGCAGCAAGCACAGGCACTGAAAGCACATGTGGACATCGCGAGACAGAAGGAAGCAGTTCTCAAAGTGTGCATCCAACAATGGATTGATGAGGCCTTCACCATTATGACTGATATTGAAGGAAAACTCACGCAGATGTAGGGGGTGTACATGTTGAGACAGGGGGTCGAGCCTACCCACGAAGCTTCAGAGGAATGCCTACAGTAGGTGCAACAAACAGTAGACCAGTGCGCTGCAGACCTTCGAGTAGTGCGGGACCTGATCGACGGATTTTGCGCCAAGATCTCCATGCCAATTGAGTGACTCAAGGACAAGTCACGATGTTTGTGTTGGGGGCCTATTGGGCATCGGATAACCCACAACATGTTTTTGGGGCTCAAAGCCTAAGTTGTGGTCAAATGTATTGTAAGACTCTGCGAAGTATTTGCGCAGAGTGTGATATGTATGGTTGAGTCATAGGGTTGTCCGCCCTAAGTCCTGTAGAATAGTATAATGAAATGTCGGCCTACCCATGGTCCGCAGATCATGGGATTGAATAAATAGAGTGAGGCTCTAAACTGTAAAGGAGGAATAGCAATAGAGAAAAGCTAGAGATGGAATAATGTATGCGAGAGAGCTCTAAGTCTGTAAGTCCGAGTCTTGGGTCGTAGTAGTAGGAAGAGGCTTTGTAGCTGAGTGCGCAGAGGCCTAGTAGAGTCCGCCGCTGAGTGTGCAGACCCTTGCAGCTGAGTGCGTAGGGCGGAGTTGAGTTGTAATTAATATAAGCTATAATAAAGAGAAGTTTGATTCCAATATTATGTATATGTCCTTTTCTTACTTTTTATACATCTAAGTTGTTTGTTTATCGCGCGCACTAATATGAATGTTGAACACAGTTAAGTATCCTTGGGTTTGCACTGACAAATTAAGTAGCTAAATAATAACAGATTAAGGATAAGGAATTGGGGTAGTACTTCATCGCATCGCAATCAGGGCTATGTGAAGGTAGCACCACTGGTTGTGAAGGATAGATAGTTGCGTGAAGCACAGTGCGCGCGGAGGCGAACTGCGAACCTCCCAAAAACCGTCAGACATCTCTAGGGTGCGGAAACCTGGTTCCAGCACCCTCCCATACTACCTAGGGTGAGACCTCGACCTATGCACCATGGACTGTTGCTGAAAGGGCCAATAGTTTCAGGATTTGTTTGGCTAAATCATCTCCAAACCTAGGTCAAGCCCCTACAAGCCAACACCCTCAATAGGAAAAACAAACAAAAACCAATCTCCTTGAGAGAAGAGAAAACCTATGATGATCTTGCCACACAACCTAGGTTGATTAACGAGCTTAAATTCAAGAAATTAACTATTAAAATTAAAAAATTGAACCGTGAAAATGAAGTGGAAGGAGAGATCTCTAACCTGGAAGAAACAACACCTGAAATTGGTCACTAGATTAATCACAATATGCTCCGGAAATTTGAAGGTAAAAAAGGAGTTTTTAGATCTGTAACTCATAAAAATGCAAATGGTAAAAATAAAATGAATTTTTGACCTTTTCTAGAAAATTAAATCATTTTTAATTATTGGTTTTACCAATTTTTGCCTAAATTAGTCAAAATTAAGCCCTTTTGCCATTATTCGAGCAGATTTGATTATTTTTTTTATTTAAGTGTGCAGATAACAGGATGAAATGTTGAAATATAACATAACAACAAGAGTATAATTTTATCAAATTTTTGGGTCATTAAAACTGTATGAAAAAGGAAACCCCTGGACATATCTTTAATCCCTTTTCTAACTCTTGAAATATGAAAAGGTAGCTGCACAAGCTTGTTCCATTCACACTCATAAAAGGATTCTAGGTAACATTTATCTATTATAATTGTAACCCTTTTCCAAACTCAGAAAATTATTTACGAAAAAGGAATACTTTAGTTGATCATAGATAAAAGAGTTCTATTTTGTATTATTTTATACTTTTTCTACCTCGAGAGACTAAATTTACCAAAAAAGTACCTTATGGAATTCCCTTTTCATTTATTTTTGAAACTCTTTAAACATGAAAAAGAAGTCGAGTTACCCCTTCATTGGACTTGTAAAATGTAAACAATGTAGGACTTGTAAATCATGATGAGACCGAGCCACTCCATCCAAGGGTTCACTAAAAATAATTTAAAGGACTCATCCAAAGGATGAGCGTATATGAAAATTATATGTTATCCTCCTCAAGCATGTGTAAAAATAAAGAGGTACTTGCCACTAATAGTGGGGGGAAATAGGAAAGGAACATTTATCTTTTGTATTTGAAAAGGAAAAATGTCGCTCTTGAACATGACACTCTGTCACCTTTTTTCATCAGGGTTGGGAAATCCATTTTCCTCTCATTTGATCATACCTCATTGAAAGTATTCATATTGGTCCCTAGTCCTATTTTGATTCAAATGCTTCAAAGTCAAATGTCGTGTCACCAACATGTTCAAGAGAAGTCCAACCTTTGTTAAAATTACTTTTTAAATCCTTAAAGCATTCAATCGCGTTAGTCATCCCTGCATCAATCCTAAAACACTTCTAAATTTTCGTTAAAAATTTACGTGTGTTTCATGTCATAGGCCCTCCTATGATAGGTCACTTCCTATTAACTTTAGCTCATTATCTAGGAAGTTGATTTATAAACCTCCTTTAGTACCTTCGAGCCTTCATTCCTTAATGGCAGGTTTCTCGCTTTCGATGACAATTTCTCATCATTGCCCTTCGATTGGATGATTCTGTAGGCATTCAACCTCAAAAAACGTATTCACACCTCGTAGATTATACTAGAGTGCCTTGAGAACCATTTTCATTATTGGTAGTTTCTCTCGCATCTGTTAATGGTCCTAATACTCAACCAATAATTAGATGGTTTCTACTATGTTTGACTTCAATACATTTATTCGCATGGTCAAATTTGTACTACATATGGATAGAGATGAAGACCCTAGATCTTGTTTGAGATATACTTGTGTGAAATTTTAGGTATTCATGATTTTAAAATTGATCCATGATGTATATCTAATGGTTGCGTCCATACTGAGTCTATCATTTACATGGATCTTTTTACACTTCCATACTTGTTCTTTGAGATACTTGTATTCTGAGTATGAGAATGCCTACCTCAATGATGATCATATGATAATGTTGTATTGTAATTCCTTGATTGTTGATTTTCAAATCTCCAACCAACGATTCCTTGATCCCTATCTTTGCATGATAAATCACCTCAGTTATCACACCATTTTTGACTTTATACTTTAGGGGGAAATATGTTACACATCAGTGTTCCACATAAATGATTCCAAATCTGGAACTTTCGTTATTCAATGAACTATTTTCGTAAATACCCTTGAAAGATGGAAAAATATCTCTCCATGGTGTATAATAATCATGGATTAAATACCTAAAAACCCTTAATTCTGAAGCACAACATAGGTATTTAGTTTACAACCTGCGATGACACATGTTGTAGAGTAAACATAGAGTGATGTCATCACATTCTACCTGTGTTAACGTTGCGATGATATTTTTATAGAGGTAAAAAATAAAAATAAATGAATATTCCTCTTTTAGAAGCCTCATAGTTGGTATCTAATTTGAAGTTGGAAGACTTTTGAACTATAGCTACATGTTGTCCATGTTTGCATTGGAGCTATTTTGATTACAAGGATGTGGATTGAGGATCATTGCAAGGAGGTTTCCAACATCAAACCCTCATTGTAATTATCATTTTCTTTATTATGAATACAAATACTTGTTTCTTTCCCATATACATTTCTCATGATGTTTGTTGTAGGATTCATTGATCACTTACATAGTTTTGGTTGAGTTATTGATGTGTATATGCTTTGATTACTTGTTGTTTTATGTCTTTTCGGGTGTCTTCTTGGAACATCAAGAGAGAAAGGTTGAAAGCTACAAAGGATAGCGACGAGGATCATCATCAAGAATTTCAAAATAAGGTATGAGCTTTGCATCCCACTTCCATATGTGATTCAATGATAAAATAGGGAATGTTTACATGTGTTTACATGTTTGTTTCTAGCCTTTCTCTCCAATTCTAGGGAGATATGTCCTATCCCTGCGATAATATTTGTCTACCAAACAATTGGTAAACTAGGGCATTGGAGCATCCTTCTAGTTGGAGCTGCTAAACTAGAGAGTTGGAGTGTCCTTTTAGTTGGAGCTGATAAATTAGGGGGTTGAAGCCTCCTTCCAGTTGTAGTTGGAGAATATTGGAAGTTGAAGCTTCTTATTGAAGTAATCTTTAAAAGACCCATAATAATAAGCACTTAGTGTTTTTTCTCTCAGAATGGTTTCCACCTAAAAATGTATTGTGTATTGTCTTGGATGATGTGCATTGATGAATAGTATTGTTAATTTATGTTTTGATTTAATGCGAATGATAATTAATGCTTTGTGAAGTTAAAATTAACTAATTAAAGTGAAATATTGATTCACCCCCCTCTCAATATTGCCAACAGGCATGTCCTAAAGATAATCTTTAAGTGTCATCTCAACAATAAGTCACCAATGAGTGCATTTATCAAATTGTGTATACTCTTTTATTCTTACCTCATAGATCCTTCAGCTGAGCTCCAATCGACTACTAACCATCAAATCTACTACCATAAACCCATGCAAATTTATTCTTTGAATACACACACACAAGAATCAAAACATTAGCTCTCTGCAACATTTTCTTCAAATTTCTCAAAACATGGTTAGATCTAGGCCCTGAAATAGTTAAACATTATGGAAATAACACTATAATACTTAGGTCATAATGTAACATCTTAAATACAAAGAATAAACACATAGCTAGTTGATCCAATGCAATCACTCATTCACACTTCTTTACTCTTGTTCGAGAACAAGACAAAACATGAATAAAAAAATATGTGTGTGGAATATTGGTGCCAGATCCAAGACATCTCATGAAAATGCACATTTAACTAATCAATATCCTTATCTTTTTATAACGTCTCTTCCTTATAATGACTATAGGAAAATCCATGGATTTCATTAATGGATTTGTTTATCATATCAGTTGAATGTTGGATCGACCTCATGCACATGAATTCAATGGTTTTACGAGAAATCCCTAGATGTTCAAACCAAGTAATATGTTCGCCTAGGAAAAAGTAGCGCACTATAACGGGATCGGCAGAGAAAATGACCTACATTATAGTGTGTGTTTGTGAAAACCCCGCCCATGGTTCTCTCATAAAATGCATTGTAAATATTTCTACAAATATGTGAAATTTAAAAAGGGGACTAAATCAAAGGGACACAAATTGCAGAGTTGGGGAGAAGGATTGCTTACTTGGGATGCTTGAGGTTTTCCTGTGTAGAGTATAAACCTGAATTGATTGGACAACCATTAAAGGTAGGTGGGTGCATGGTTTTAATGGGTTTTCTCTTAAATTAAATTAGTTGCAAAAGAAAGGACTCAAGCCCATACACTAAAGAACCTTAACAAGGAAAAGGGGAATTTGTTTTTATGGAGGATCAAAACAGGAAGGAAACAAGGATGCGAGATGAAGAACCCCTGTAGAACATGGAAAAAAAGGTAGAAGATACCATTTGAAGGAGGATGGCAGTTGGAGAAGGCACCACATTAGAGCATCCAATGGAGAACATTCAATAGGAAGTGAAGATAAGAGAAGGAGGGCATTGGTTCGATCAACAGACAAATAGGAAGAAAGAGAAGAGAAGTGGATTGGTCCTCAGGTCGCATGGAAGGTTGTGGATAGAGATACTTTGAGCCATGTAACAATTTGGGGTTCCCTAGAGGTTGTGGGTTGAGATAGAATCCCTAAAGCCATGTAATAGCTTAGGTCCCTTGAGGCTGTGGGTTGAGACAAAGTCTTTGGAGCCCTGTAATAGATTGGGTCCCTAGAGGCTGTGGGTTAGGATGTAATCTCTATAGCCCTGTAATAGCTTGGGTCCCCTGAAGGCTGTGGGTTGAGATAGCTGGATCTAGAGCCCTAAATAGCTTGGGAAGATGTTAATCTTGAAGTAGCATCAAAGTAAGACTTGATTGAATACCTTTGGTTATTTTCTTATTGTTACAGTGGATTCTAGACCTCCTCGAAGGGAGTGAATCATTGTGTGCACACTTGGGGTGATGTAGAGAACCTATGGACTCCTTGTGTAAAGAAGATGGTAGCATTCAATTGGTGGGATTAAGGAAGAGGTCCTCTGGGATTCCTTTTCTTCAGTTGGAATTTTTTGATCGATTCCCTAAAGAAAACACCCCCCCTAGACTATGGAATTTGGCTTGGGGGTGACATATGGAAGTAAGTGTGCCTACAACTATTTATGGTTGGGTGGAGAGTCGTTATCCCAGACTCAATTTCCTTGCAAATTTAAAGATAAGTATCCATTTATGTCTACTTACTTATTAGTGAATCATGATGCATTTATGGTTGCAATGGTTTTCGACATAGGCCTGTATTTGTGATATTAATATGATGTACATGTAGATGCACCTCTGTGCCAAGATGGCAATTATAGCTACAGAAATTACATATAAACATGTGTGCATATGGCATCTCTAGAATGGATAATGTTGATAATCAAACTTAGTGAATATATATATATATACTTATGTACATTAGAATGAGGTTTTGTGTTAAATTGTTTGTTAATGTGGTTCATGACAACCAACATGCAACATAAAGTAATGTGCCATATACATTAGTTAGCTTGAGTTGTATCCATGTGCTGAACCTTAATCTATGCACCATGATTCATTTGGAATGATTATAGAAGTTAAATAAATAGGATAAAAACATCATGCCATGCTATAGGCCATAGTAGGAGCCATAAGAAATTGGAATGAAACTTGGAATATTTGGCATAAAGACCCTTTCTATTAACATGAAATAATTAGATAAGAAATCGCCCGCATAGCAGGGTATGTGGATATACATGGATGTTCCTTCATCGAGATATAAACCCTTGAACTTGTGCAAAAGATGTTGTGTCAATGGTGGAAGGGTTATTCTCCCTTCAAGTGTAGGTATAGTCGAAACACCTGAGGCAAGATTCACTAGCCATGTATTATCAGTAGCCTAGTCGTTTTTTGCTAGCATCAGAGTGTAGCTAGATTGACCCTTGAAGAATCTGCATAGAGCCATAGAGTTTCTTACAACCTTGAAATGGATTCTGTCACTCTTGAAGTGTGGTAGGTGAGGTGGAAACCTTTCAAGAGTTCACACCAAGCCCATGGTAGGTAAGGGTTGTAGGAGCGCCTACCCCAACATGCTTGGAATTCCTTGTTTGAGGAATGGGAATGCAGATGGGCCAAGAACTCCTTGGAGTTGTATTGGTTCAAGCTCAAGAGGGGTAGCACCATAGGGCACCTTAATAAACCATTGATGTCGACACCGACTATTAGCATTGATCTAGAGGTTTATAGGACCTCTAACACAACTAGCTCAAGGAAATCATGGCAAGGTTGAAACTTGCTCTTACGACAGTCATAAATATCCCTGTCTTATGCATTGTGTAAGGAAGGTTCAATATCCCTTAGTCGAGTCATGGTAGAGATCGAGTGTTAGTTCGATGACACACATAGAGGAGAGCCATAAACTTATAAGACAATCCAACTAAACCTTATCTTTATCGAGGCAGAACCCTAGTTGTGGAAGCTTTGCATTGGCGTGACCTGATTTTCCTTAGCGTTATTGGAAAAAGCATTATGACAGGGTTGGTGAGATGATGTCAGTCAGGATGAGATGGTTGACACACCAACCCAGAAGTCCTGTGATTGGTTAAAGGTGGCCAACTAGCCAGGTGGCCCAGATGGTCTAGCCCAAAAGAAAAGGGGTAAGTACAATAGGAAACATTGGGACAAAATTTAGCGGGATGACGTGTCCTAGAGGGATCCACCCGACAATTTCAAGAAGTGGTGCAAAAGAAAACACAAGGAGTTGCAAATAAATCCACCCTAGAAGTCTCACCCGAGAGGTATTAACGAGTGCATAAAAAAAAAGTGTCAAGATATATCCAATAATATGATGTGTTCTGATTGCTTCTATATTGGTAGAGGAGTGGTCCCACCAACCACATAAGCCTAGTGGTTAGTGAAGACCCATCCTTAGGCATGGGTAGGAAGGGACCCAACACATTGATGCGAGGCAGGTGTGTGGTAGGGCCACACTATTGCCATAGTGCTATTGTTTAGGAACTGGCCCACCTGTCGAATCACCCCAACGAGTTCACCCTGGAATATTAAAGTAACGAGTCAATTATAAACATCGGGAGGAGACTAGCAGGACGTCATATCCAATTAGTGGATAACGGGTCCTGCCAACCAAGTCAGTCTAACACAATGAAGGGCTTCGACAGGTAAGTGGATGAGGCTAATCCTGAATGGTCAAAAATCCCAACTGCTCCATAAGGCAATAGTGGACTGCTATGTGGCAGCCCGATGAGGTGGTAAGGTAAAAGCCTTTGGGAGGCAATATCTCACAATTTGGGGGTCTGATTGAGGAAAAGAAATTGTAGCACCATATTTGTCTCGACGAGATGAATCCAATGGCGATGGTTGCTCTGAGTTTAGAGAATTTTGGGAAATGTAAAAACTTTTATACCCCATTTTCATAATGGCAATTTGAAGATTGGGTTTGCATAATAAGCACCTCCTACTTTGGTGTTGGGTAAGGGGTGATGTTGCAATGTTGCTTAGAACAAAGGGTGTGTTACATCCATAAGTAGGCTATAGAAAATAATCCCTTTTTCGGGCACGCGTCACCTTGCCAGGCACCTCTACATCATGCTACAATTCCACTGCCAATCACAAAGAGTGTGATAAGAACATGATCTAGGTTGACATCAAGGTCAACAAACTAGCCATAATGCCAACAACTTGATGTTTAATTTGGAATTAATGACTAACATTTAAAATAAATATTAATAACAAAAAAAGTATTTATATATGAGCCATAAATAAAATATTTCAAATACAGTAAAATATTTCAAAAATAATTATATATAATATATAACAAGAAATTGAAATAGAATATTTCTCATTACACTCATAAGTTCTCTCTAGATCCCAATATGAAGGAGATGTATAAGTGAATTCATTGTATTTAAAAAAAATCAACAACAAAAAATATATTTCAAATACAATATTTCCACACACACATTATAGTTAAAACATTTCAACTATGTGTTATTTAATATGAGGGAGGGAGGCATGTAGGTCCTTCCATAATAAACATGGTATTGCCATGATAGATATGTGTAATTCCTTTCATTCTCAACATCAAGTTGGATCTATCATGGGCAAGAGTCAACTCCATTAAGGTGCAAACCTATTTTTAGAATGTCAAATTTGAGAAAAATATCACCATTTCAAAAAAATTGAACTCATGATAAATCAAAGTTAAAATGAATTTACATTTAAAATGATACTACATTAATTCAAACTCATATATTCTTTTCCAACTAAAAAACTATCAACTTAATAAGAAAAATAAATTTTCAACTTATACAAATCAAAACAATAATTTTTTTCCTAAATAAAAATCATCTATAAATTTAATAAAAATAAATTTCTACCTGTACAAATCAAAACAATAAATTATTTCTAAATAAAAATCATCTATAAATTTAATTAAAAAACATTCATATATATCCAAATTATAAAAGATATAAAACAATTAATTCCTATCAATACCATTGTTGCTATACACTACTTACCATAATTTTTATAATAAAAAAAAAAACAAATAAAATGAAGAAATTCTTATCCATACCCTTGGTGTTATCACCCACGTAGACAGATTAACGCTCAACCTGTTTCTGTTGTCTCTTAATTTGTTAGCCATCTAAAAGCGTCAAGATGCAATTTTTTAATTAAAGTTTGTATTTTAAAAATGGCATAATTAAATATTTAATCTCTCATATATATATATACATAATATATCAAAAACATAATATATATATAAAATAGTATTATATAATATATATATATATATATATACTGATTATTTATATACAAATATATCAATTCATGAAAATATATATATTTTTTATATGTACATAGTAAAATGTTAATTAAAATTATTTATTAAAAATAAAAAAAAAAACTGCATTATTTAATATACTTAGAATATATTTTTTTCTTTTAAATAATTTTGTTTTCAATATTTTAAAATATTTATTTATAAAAATAAAAAATTTTATTTTTTAATGATTTTATTTTATAGTTTGAGTGGGTCTATGGTAAGAATGATGTTTTGTAAGGAGGGTCACAGGTTCAAAACAAAAAGGCACTAGAGTATGTGTGTTTTCGTAGACTTAGCAGTTAAATCATTGTGGGGAGGTGGGTCCCTTGTCCACAAAACAAGACGATCTCATACACCAATTTGATGTATGCTTGGCCTTGACCTTAAAATTAAATAATAATAATAATATATTTTAAAGTAAATTAGGTATTAAAATATTTGATTTATAATTAACCTTGAAAAATTTAAGTAACATATTTTTCTAAGAATTGTATTTACATATTAAATATTAAATTATACATATCTCTCACACTAACAATTTCCAAGTTAATATAACCGAAAAAGCAAATTCTTATACTTAAAAAACAATAAATACATTTTTCAAGCTAGCAAAATAAAAAATCAAATTCCTAAAAAAAAAAAAAAAAACAATTTCCTACATCTATACAAAAGAAAAGAAACCAATAACTACATTTTTCAAATTAGCTAAATTAAAAAAACAAAATCTCACTTTACAAATAAAAATAATAAATCCTATTTTTTTCCATCCCATGTGTTTGAATGAAATTCCAAGCACCACGAGAGCTCGAGCGATGGCGCACGAAGGAACTAGGGTTCCTGACAGACTCTTCCACGGCACACAGTCTGAGCACATAGCTTTACAAACCCCAACAAAGTTGTCAGGTCTGATTCTGGGACTCTAATAAGCAGAGGACAATGAGCGGTCCAATGGGGGAGGCATCAACGCCTTCCCCCAAAACTCACAATAAGGAAAACCCCACTGAGAGCGGAACTAAAACAACAGAGAAGGATGAAACATGGCCTACGCAGCAGCCGGAGCAGAATGAACAAGAAGACTTGGAACAAGAGAAATCGGACAAACCAGTGACTTCAGGCAAGCCAAAGAACGCTTCATCGTCCACATGCAAGCTCATCGCTATGGAAAGGCCCAAGATCGAGTTGCCTAGTCACAGGATAAATGCGCAAATACAATACATGAAAGATCATGCCCTGATTGGCAAATTCATAGGCTTCTGGCCTACTGAAAAAGCAATGCAAGGCTGGACCACTTCAAAATGGAAGCCCAAAGGTCATGTAACTCTACAGTTGGGCCCTAAGGGCTTCTTCACTGCCACTTTCAACTGCCTTGAAGACCGGAACAGGGTCTCGGATGGAGGACCTTACTTCTTCAACGCAGTAGGTCTATATCTGTGTGACTGGGTCAAAAGATTCAACCCCGATAAGGAAGATTTTAGCTGGGCGCCAATCTGGGTACGCTTGTACTCGCTTCCACTGGAATGCTAGGATGAGGATTCACTAACAACCATTGGTAATGGACAAGGTGAGTTTATAAAGGCGACAGAGGAAACTAAGTTTTAAGATACACATCCTATGCACGGATCTGCGTCTACATGAAGCTTGGCCATGCACTACCGGACATGGTAAGTCTTCTTCATGATGAATTTGAATGGATTCAGCCCCTTGACTATGAACATGTACCCTTCCGTTGCAGGCGATGCCATACCCACGGTCACCTCTTTCGTGACTATCCCTTAAATATGCCGCCTAAAACCACAGACTCTGGCGACAAGTCTAATCCAGCAGGCTTCACCAAGGTAACTAGTAGGAAAAAGCATAACAAGAAACCTCCCTCAGCACCCAAAAATGCAGCTCCATCTTCTGCTTTGCCATCCTCCAGCAATAGCTTTAATATTCTAACAGATCTAGAACAACTCGATTCAGAAATGCCCAAGCTAGCAAACCCAAGCTCTGCTCCTTCCAAACCTTTGTCCCCCACTCTCGCCCAAGCTAACACCAGTCATCCCTCGAAAGCTATCCCTTCTGAAAAGCCGGCCTCAGATTCCAACCCAATCCCAATCTTGTTATTCACAAAGCCCTATGGTCTGATAAAAATATGGACATAGATGATATTCAGGCAGAACCCTCTCAGCCACCAATCCACCAGGAAGGGGGAAGTCAGCAAAGCTTAATGGAAGAGGAACCAGAAAGCTGTGATCTAGGGGAAATAGACATCTTCAGTCTAGAGCAAGCCTGCAAAAGAAAAGAGTTCGACTCAATACCGGAAAGACAACTGGAAAATTTGGAAGTAGTGCTCACAAGGGTGCATCAGCACAATACTTTGGGCATACATCAAGGAGGCAAATGGGATGGGAAACATATCAGTAAAGATGGAAAGAAAAGAGGCAGAAACACAGATCTACAACGTACCATATTAATTGGGGAAATGCTAGTGGAGTCGGGAAGATGCTCCAAGTTGACCAAATATTACCGATCTTCACTTACCAGTCAACCATGAAGCTCATCTCATGGAATGTAAGAGGACTTAATGGTCCCGGGAAGTACAAAATGTTGAAGAACATGATCCTGCAAGAACAACCACATATTGTCTTCATGCAAGAAACAAAATGCAGTACCAGTACCTTAGAACCCATTTTATCCAAAGTCTAGGTAGGATGTCAAACAACGATAGTCGATGCAACCGGTGCATTAGGAGGATTAGCCATAGCATGGAATTCTCAGCATATTTCCTTAACAAATATCCATGCTTCACACTATTTCATTCAAGCCATGTTCCATCTGATCGACACCAACATACAAAGACACCTAATTAATGTTTACTTCCCTCATGAAAGTACGCAAAAGATAAAGCAATTAGAAACATTGAAGATCCTCAATGCTCCAAGAGCTTATCCACTCTGGATAACGGGAGGAGACTTCAACATGATAACACAGCTGGAGGAAAAACTGGGAGGCAGACGAAAGCTGGACAAAGAAAGCAATGAGTTCAAAGCATATATTCAACACAATAGTCTTATGGACCCACCTTTTGACAACGACATCTTCACTTGGAACAACAAAAGAGCAGGTACTCAACAAATAGCATCCAGGTTGGACAGATTTCTACTCTCAGAAAACTTTGTTCACCTTGGTGGAGATATAAGCGCCTCTATCTTACCCTTAGCTAGCTCGGATCATTGGCCCATTTCTTTACAATGGAAGAATCCAGGAAACACCAACAGAAAACCATTCAAGTTTGAAGCTTTCTGGCTTACCCACCTTGAGTTCAACACCGTGGTCAAAGACGCTTGGGAAAGCTTTATTCCCAATGGAGGCTCGCTTATGTACCAATTCTAGCAAAGACTGAAACATATCAAAAAACAAATCAAAATCTGGAACCATACCACCTTTGGCAACATATTCCAAGAGAAAAAAGCCCTGGAGCAGAGCATGATAGAGCTTCAGTAGAAAATCATCCTAGAAGGCCGAACAGAGGAGTATGGTAAGCAGGAACAAACTCTACTAACACAGCTAGATGAAAGAGGCAAACAAGAGGAATTACTATGGCGACATAAATCAACAATCAAATGGCTAAAAGAAGGGGAACGAAATACTAAGTTCTTCCACAACACAACCATACAAAGAAGAATGAACAACACAATCTCACATATTCAAAACTCTCAAGGAGACAAATTGGAAAAAAAGGAAGACATAGAGAAAGAGCTGATAAATCACTTCGAAG
Source organism: Pinus taeda (assembly GCA_000404065.3). Taxonomy (NCBI): domain Eukaryota; kingdom Viridiplantae; phylum Streptophyta; class Pinopsida; order Pinales; family Pinaceae; genus Pinus; species Pinus taeda. Next base: position 220,510 of record APFE030866753.1, read on the forward strand.
TTGTTCATCAAGAACAACCCACAGACAAACAGAGTGCCATCAATGATATCCTACAGCATATACCTAAACTCATCATTAAGGAGCATAATAAATCACTGCTAAGGCCAGTCACAATCATGGAAGTTGAAGAGGCTTCCAATCAACTAAAGGCGGGGAAGGCGCCGGGACCTGATGGCTTCACGTCCAATTTTTACCATCACTTTTGGGATCTTATTAAAGCAGATGTTTGGAATGTGGTAGAGGAATCAAGATAAATGCACTGGTTACTCCCCTCGCTCAATTCAACTTTCATCGCCCTTATTCCCAAAGTCGCGCAACCAAGCACTCCGGAGAAGTTTAGGCCTATTTCCCTCTGCAATGTTATCTACAAAATTATCTCGAAAGTCATAGCCAATCGCCTCAAACCACTCCTCCCTCTTCTCATCTCTCCAGAGAAATCTGGATATGTAGAAGGCTGCCAAATTTTGGATGGTATAATTTTAACCCATGAAACCATTCATTCGCTCAAAACGAACAAGCAAGCAAGTATGTTGTTGAAAATCGACCTTTCTAAAGCCTTTGATAAACTCAGTTGGACATATATAAAATAGATGCTAATGGCCTTTGGTTTTAGCCTAACCTAGGTTCGATGGATGATGACTCTCATATCCTCCCCACTTTGCTCTATTCTTGTCAATGGGATCCCCTCTAAACCTTATCACCCTTCCAGAGGAATTCGTCGAGGTCACCCACTGTCCCCTTTCCTTTTTATAATTATGGCTAAAGGTCTAGGTCGTACCATAAAACATGTAGTCCAATCCAATAATCTCAAAGGACTCTCTGTCCATGGACCCCCTGCCATCACCCATCAAAAATTTATTGATGACAATATGCTCTTTGGTCATCCCTCTATACAAGAAGCCAAAACCTTCAAAGCAATTTTAGACACGTTTTCAGAAGCTTCGGGCACCACCATCAACACCTCCAAATCTCAGATTTTTTTCTTCAATACTCCTATTCCCACCCAAAGAATCATCACTCGCATCATTGGTTTCTCTTAAGCCAAGCTTCTGTCTTAGTATTTAGGCGCCCCTCTTATAGACTCAGCCTTAAAGCATGCTTCCTGGCATCAACTCATAAAGAAAATGGAAAGTCAACTATTATCTTGGACATATAGAACTCTCAATATGGCAAGTAGACTAGTCCTGATAAAAGTTGTTCTACAATCAATTCCCCTCTATCTGTTCTCAGTGCTTGCTGTGCCGAAATGGGTTCTAAAAAGAATTCGCAATTTGCAACGCAATTTTCTATGGGGTGCCATAGGAAAAAACAGAAAATGGGCTCTAGTCAAGTCGGATAAAGTTTGCAAGCCCAAAAAACAGGGAGGCCTCGGTTTACGAGATCCTCAACAAAGCAACACTTTGATGGGAGCAAGGATTTGGTGGCAATGGGTTTCCTGTCCACAGAAGCTATGGGCACAACTATGGACAGCAAAATATGCCAACAATAGACCGCAACAAGAACTAATCAGAATCATGACTACATCTACAGGTTCCCTAATCTGGAATGCGGCCAAGCAACACAGAGAGGTAATCTACCAACATAGCTTCTGGGAGATAAGGGATGGGAGAACGACATGTTTCTGGGTGGACTCTTGGCAACAAACACCCAAAATTGAAGCATTCTTACCAGATACAAATCATCATGCAAACCACATTAACCATGCAGACAATGTTGCATAGTTCTGGACTCCTGGCATGACACAAGGATTCAGGCAATGGAAACCGGAAAGGCAAATAGCATAGCAAGCAGCGGAAGCTTATAACTTGGAGCTACACAAAGAGCTCACCAATAGATGAATCAGAGTCCATACATAAAGCGATGTTCTAAGATGGGGCTACACACCGAAAGGCACATACACCACCAAAGAGGCATACCAATTAATGTGCCAAACTTAGGAACCAATAGATCCTGCCTGGCAACGTATATGGACTACAGGGATCTGGCCCAAAGTCTCCACTTTTATTTGGCTGTTGTATCATCAAAGAATTCTCACATGGGATAACTTAATTAAAAGAGGATTTCATGGTCCTTCTTATTGTCCCAACTGTCAAAATAATGAAGAAACCATTCAGCACCTCATGGATTCCTGCCACATGGCCAATCAACTCTAGGAAAAGCTCACATTCAGATGCCAGAGACCTTGCAGAATTCTTGGGGATTTAAGAGGCACCATCCGCAATTGGACTCCAGCGCCCTACAACAGCAAAATTCTCAACAAGTTATGGACCATCCTGCCAGGTCTCCTTCTATGGACAATTTGGAAGGAAAGAAATAAATGAATTTTCAAAAATCATCAAACTTCCCTAGAAATAATATGGACTAACCTATGTCAGAACATCAAGGGAACTCTCGCATTGCATCAATGGACAACGGAGGACTTTCCAACCGAGCCACAGGAATTAATCATTTGGGCCAACTGGAATCTACAGCTCCCACAAGTTTAATTGAATCCCCATAGAACCATCATCACAGCCAGGCAGCTTTCATATTGGTCACGCCCCTCTACAGGAGTGATTAAGTTAAACTTTGATGGCGCCTGTAAAGGCAACCCGGGCAAAGCAGGATATGGAGGCATATTTAGAAATCATGAGGGCCAACCCTTATTATCTTTTTTTTGGCTCCATTGGATGGGACACGAACAACACTGCAGAATTGGAAGGCCTGTGGCAAGGTATGAAGCTCGCTAACCAACATAACTTCTATCCAATTCTTATAGAAGGGGATACTCAAATCCTCATCAATATGGCCACTCAAATACAACAAGGAAGATGTGCTTCACGAGTTGTCAACAGTTGGAGACTAATGACCAGGCTTGAAACAATAGAGCAATGGATAAAAGACAGAAAAGAAATAACTTTTATTCATGTCAAAAGGGACTGTAACAAAGTTGTTGATCTTCTAGCAAACATTGGGACATATCAGGATGAGATTCTACACTATAGTCCTCTCGACATCATAGATGACCAAAATCAACTGCAAATCTGCACTGACCTGGTGCAACAGGAAGCTCATTCCCTGGATGTGTGTGACCATTAATGCGTTAATGGTGAGGAGACGGGACGATGGCAGACGGGCTGGCCACATGGACCTCAACAATCCTCCCAAGACAAAGTTAATAATCCTCAGGGCACCTCACAGGCAGCATTAAATGCCCGCTACGGTCGAAGCAGAGCCATACGCTATTTAACCATGGCGCCCGCTCACAATCCTGGCATTCTTCCCATATTCCATTGCGCTTGCCCTCCGCAAGCAACAGAGCCAACTGAGAGAACCAACACGGGGTGATGTTGCTGGATTGTCTGCTGCCTTGATTCGGGCAATGGTTACCACCATTCCCAAACAATTCTCTCTATAATTCAGCACCTGTTCTCCAACATTCTGATTCCTCTGCGCAAAATTCCCCTGTCTATTCCTGTTGGCGATTAAACGAGGATTGTTGATTGCGCACAAGGATTGACAGCTCAAACCACATCGACGGATCGCAAAATGGGGGGACCAAAGGGCAAGGCCTTTACATATAGCAATATGCGATTACGATCAGATCACATCGCAATATCGCATCGACGGAAACCAAGGGGTGGAGCCTTTACACCTTCATATTTGCGATGCAATGATGCGGACCCAACGGTTGCGATGGCAATGGTTATCGACGATTAAACGAGGACCGTCGATCACGCACGAGGATCGATGGCTCAAACCACATCGGCGGATCGCAAAATGGGGAGACCAAAGGGCAAGGCCTTTACATATAGCAATATGTGATTGCGATCAGATCGCATCGCAATACCGCATCGGCGGAAACCAAGGGGCGGAGCCTTTACACCTTCATATTTGTGATGCGATGATGCGGACCCGACGGTATTCTAAATATTATTTGATAATATTTGAGGTCCGCAGAAAATCCAGTTTCAATGCATTTTCAATGTATTTCGTTATATGATGAAATAACGAAGGTGGGGGAGAGACTCACGGAGGTGGGGAGAGCCACACGGCAGCGCTTCCAGGGACGTGGTGGATGACATGGCGGATGAGTGGGCTTGCCCAATCATCGAGGAGCCCATTCCGGATGACCTCAACTAAGGTGACGTGGCTTCCAAGCGGCGGATGTGGCTGACGGAGAATAGGCAGGGGCTGCCTGATGATAGTTCGAGGCCCACTGTGGTTGCCCAGGTGTTCATTATCTGGTCTTTTTGTTTTTTGCTAGTGTTGCTTGGGTTCTGGTTTCCTATCTGGACTAATTGTCAAGGAACCATCTCATTGTTTCTTTTGTGGGGTCTGGATTTGAGCAGTGGTACCATTTTTGAGGTTTCTGCTCTCACTGGACTGGTTTCCCCAATGTTAGGGCAGTGCATATTTTGTTGATACTCTACCATACCTTGGTCGAGGCCTTGTCCTCTTTGTATATTTTTGTACATATTAATAGATTACTTTTTACTTAAAAAAAAGAAAAATAAATAAATCCTACCCACGCAACTAAATTACTACAGCTACACATGAAAACAAATGAATACACTTTTCAAAAAAAATTCCTATTCCTACGAATGAGAATATTAAATCCTAAAAAATTGGTGTTATATAATGCATACCTACAAATGAAAACAATAAATCCCATTTAACATGACTTCAATGTTAAATGAAAAAAACACATCTTTATCATTTTAGGGTGCAGAAAGCCAAATGAAAAAAACAAATTCCTGCACCTAAAAGTGAAGACCATTAAATCCTACGGTTTGATATGAAAAGAACAAATTCGTACGCCTACATATGAAAACAATGGATTCCTACGGAGACATGTGGCGTTATCTTGGATGTTATATAACACGTCAGCGGCAACCCATCATTGTTTAAATCGTCCTTACCCGTCAGCAGGAAACCATCATTGTTTAAATCGTCCTTACCCGTCAGCGGCAACCCATCATTGTTTAAATCGTCCTTACCCGTCAGCAGGAACCCATCATTGTAGCACATGGCCGCGTTCACGGTATGACACAACAAGTTGCCCATGCCGGGCATTCATTATCCTTTACACGCGGAGAAGTGAAGTGACATAATAAGATAAAATCAGAGAAGCATGTTGAGGGCTGGTTATAACGTGCCACTTCAATCACCTTGAGACTTCATGTAGATTTTTTTTCATCTGTGACCTGTTCTAGGCAAATTGTTTTGTCCATGGATAATTTTTTTTAAGGTAGTGTGTAATTATTTTATTTGTGAAATTGCAATTTTTTTTCTTAAATAATTTAAAATATACAAATAAATTCAATCTAATGAGAAACTTTCGAAACATTTAAATTAGAAAAAGTTTAGATTTTTAATTTTAATAAATTTCTCTAAATTTTAATTGAAAATATTTTGGAAACTCCAAATGTAAAACAATCAGATTACAAATGCTTATTCTATAAACTCCCATTTATATTTAATTTTAATTAGATAATGACGAGTGTATTATAAATCTAAATCTATTAGTATTATTATTATTATTATTTTATAACTGGAGTGTAAATATGATGGATTTTTTTTTTAAATTTTTTTTAAAGTAGAATGGAAATTTTTGGAAAATGCCTTTCAACTTTGTATTAGGAAAAAATTATCAAATAATTTTTATTTTGACAGAACCTTAAATATTATCTAACTGATAAAATTATAAATGTTTAATTGTTCAAAAAATATCTTAAATATATAAATGAATTTAGAATTGATTTATCAAATTTCAAATCAAATCTGAAATTACAAAATAAATAAAATGTTTAAAATGTCTAAAAATATTTAATGTAACTGAAAATAAAAAATCACCCATAATTCACACAGAGTCTAGAGTATGTTACAAATTTCAAATTTATTCCACTTGGACAGCGTAATTTGTGAACCATGTTTCACATGGCATGACTTAATAAGATAAAATCACCCGCGCATGTTGGGGTCATAAATTTATGTGGTCCTAACCTGCCATGTCGATCACCTTCAATTTCCATGGAGAATATTTATGTAAATAATTAATGGTCAGGATTTTAGGTAAATTTTTTGAAATATTGTGTAATTATTT
>APFE030866753.1:227784-238663 GCA_000404065.3 Pinus taeda
TGATGTCGAGATTTTATACATCTGTTATATAGCCCCATTTAATCCCATTGTCTGATATGCACTGCGATGTCAAGAAGCTTTATGTCAAGCTGTTTTACAACTACTGTAGGCAGCTCTTTAATCCCTGGCCTGGTATGCATTTTGGGGTTGCGAATCTTGGTGTTGATAAATTATAAACTACACACACATATAATCCCTGGTCTGATATTCTCTGAGTTATAATCCCTGGTCTAATATTTTCTTTGAGTTGTGAGGGTAGATGATGATCAATCACACATGTATCATACAAATTTATTTAATCCCTAGCGTTGTGAATCTTGATGTTGATAAATTATATAACTACAAACCCATGTAATCCCTGGTCTTATGTGGACTTTGAGTTTTGAGGGTTGATCAATCATACAACCATTATACAAATTATTCAATTCCTGGTTTTATTTGCAGTTCGAGTTTGTGAGGCATGATGTCCAGCTATTGTACAACTATTGTAGAAACCCATTTAATTCCTGGTCTGATGAGCACTTTTGAGGTTTGAAGCTTGATGTCCAGATGTTATTATAGCAACCCATTCAACCCCCAGTCTGACATGCACTTTGAAGTTGTGAAGCATGGTTTTGATCAATTATACAACTACTGATCAAACGGGTATCAATAGGTACTTCACGGTCTGATATGCTCCTCGAGGTTAAGAATCTATACAATTAACATACAAAGTTACAAACCCATCTATAAGATTGTCGCATGAAAATAGAGTTACTACAGAGATTGCTTAAATGCTTCGAAATACATCAAATACTTTCTGGTTTCAATATTAAACAAGCTTCGGAATTTGTTTCCCACCAAGCATGGATTATCATAAAATATAATGTTTAGAGAAATTATCTGTGACAAAAATGATCATTTTTTTAAACTTATGCAACAGAGACTTCTCCATTGCTTACCTCGAATTTTCTCGTTCCTTTACACAGGACAATTAAAACAAGAAATAGATTCTTTGGTTGAAATTTCTTTGGAGATTTGATCAGTTAGGGTTTCTTCAAAATTTACAAAGCTTTGCTATAATCCTTTATAATCCTTTTGAACTTGTGTCGTGTTTTGCAGGTATTGATCTCACCTTATCTCAAAGGCATTCCCTCCAGCCAAAAGGTAATTCAAATCTTCTTCCCATCTTACTGAGGTCACAACGTTTTTCATTTTTAATAAATTCCGCAAATCAACAATGAAATGCTCTCTACAAATTTTGAGAAAATGAACCTCTCGATGTACTGAAAAATAACACATACGAGAGGTTGAATTTTATTTCAGTATGCATCCCCTGTTAAGTAGGTGTCTGGACTGGTCCCCTAATGCCGGAGGGTATCGAAGTTTCCCCGGGGCTCTGACTGTCTCCAATAATATGCTCAGCGGACCCCTGCCTCGGACTATTGGCAAGTTCGTTGGTTTAACAGAGATTTTGCTTAATGGAAATGAATTCACAGGACCTATTCCTACTGAGATCAATGAACTGAGACAACTGAGCAAGTTGGATTTCAGCAACAATAAATTCTCGGGGCAAATCCCAGATTGGATAAGCCAATGGAAGGGAGTAGGGATAATCTGAGTGGCCCAATTCCTTCCACAATCACCAGTCTGGGCATCCTTAATTATCTGAATATCTCGCGGAATCATTTATCTGGAAGCATTCCTAATGAATTAGAGCAGATGCAGAGCTTGACTTTTGTGGATTTCTCCTACAATAATCTGTCTACTATTGTACCAAATGGTGGCCAGTTCACTTTCTTCAATGCAACTTCCTTCGTTGGGAACCCTGGATTGTGTGGGCTGTATCTGGGACCTTGCACAGTTCAGCACAATTCACTGCATGCTCATGTTAAGGGTTCTTTGATTTCTTTCACTGCAAAGCTGGTTCTGGTCATAGGTTTGCTATTATGCTCACTGGTTTTTGCCTCTGCTGCCATCATCAAAGCCAGGGCTTTCAAGAAAAGCAATGCTTCCATTGCAGGTTCCTATGGTTACATTGCTCTAGGTAAACAATCAAGCTTATCTCCTTGCCTTTAATATTATTTCAATGTGAAATTTCAATGCCCTCTGTTTCTTTGAAGAGAATCAATTAGATGAAGGCTGCTGATGGATCGAATGCTTATATGTAAGTTCTCATACAGTATTTTTCTTGTGTTATTTTTTCAGAAAATGCATATACGCTGAAAGTGGATGAAAAGAGTGATGTTTATAGCTTTGGAGTAGTGCTGCTGGAACTAGTCACTGGTAGAAGGCCGGTGGGGGAGTTTGGAGATGGTGTAGATATTGTTCAATGGGTAAACAAGATGACTTAACTCAACCAAGGAAGGAGTTTCAAAGATTTTGGACGAGAGGTTGTCTTCAGTTCTTTTGCACAACGTTATCCACGTTTTCTGTGTGGCAATGGCATGTGTTGAAGAAAATAGCGTAGAGAGGCTACCATGAGAGAGGTTGTTCAGATGCCCAATGAAATTCCAAAGATCAAACCTTCTGAAAATCCCCTACCTGTTTCAGAAGGAGATGAATCCCCCCACCGTCCTGATCTCCTCTCTATTTGAATCCATTTTCAAATTTTCATTGTTAGGATACATGGTCAGTGACAGTTAATATTGTCAAAATTCATATACAGAATATCAGTTAGCAATCACCACATTAAAATTCCTTTCAGAGAGTGATTAATTTATTCAGATAGCAATCGCCACATCTAAAGAAAAGTAATTGCACAATGATAAGATAACAAGGTTTTCCACAGACCAATTATCTCTTCTAGAAAAATTCAACAATTTCAATTTAATAATCCTATCGGCCTCTCTTTGTACCTTTTGGGACAATTGCTAGTTATATGCTTTCTCAAACAAATTATTCCAGAGACACTTGTTAGCCATTTTATCTTAAACATAAAAAAAAGTAATATGCATTTTATAATAATTTATTTAATGAAATTTAAATTTAAATTAATATGATATCATTTTTCCAATTATGTTTAAAATAAATGAAATAAAATTATTATTTTTTTATTATAAATATTTTGGTTGAAATAAAATTAAATGCTTTAAAGTAATTTTAATTAAATTCTAAGTTAAAGTTAATGAAATTGTTTTTCCTTTTAATATATAAAAAAAAATTTATACCCAAAAACATTACTAAATCATATGTAAATTCAAATTAATTTAAATAATTAAAATTAAGTTTTAATATATGTTTATTCGATGAGATAACAAAAAAGTTAAACATAAATAAAGAAAATTATTGATTGTAAAAAATAATATATAAATTCATATATTTTAAATATTAAAAATTAAGTATTTAATATATGTTTATATCAATTGAGATATTAAAAAAATTAATATAAATAAGAAAAACTTATTTGATTGTAAAAATAATATATAAATTCATATTATTTTAGTTATAAAAAATAGTTAAGTTGAAAAGTTTGTGGTATGAGCGTAATGTTGAATGGTGTTTTCATGAATGAAAGTGCATGTTGTATTGATAAATCCCAGGCAAAGTGGGTTTTGCAACTTGATCTAGGGTTGGCGTTAGGGTTTTGAAGTTGGGTACCATGGTGCGACACGCAGGGGGGAAGTGTCGCTCCCTCCTACAGTCAAGTAGTTACAGATGGAAGCAGGGACGCGGGAAAGCATCGGTTCAAGAAACCTCTGGAGAAGGCAACAGAGGCAAGTAACACAGAAACATCAGGAAGAAACAAACCTCATGAATAGGAAGGGGATCAGCAGGATGCTAGTAAGGAGAAGGAAAAAGGGGTAGTAGTTCAAAACCTACTCCCATAAGGATAATTGGGGTCTGCAAACCAAAATCGAACATCATTCCCCGGGTCATCTTAAGTGACCCAACGCTACATGTGCATAGGGATCATATGACGGAATATGCGGTTATATGCAAATTCATGGGGATATGGCCGACGGAGAGGGTGTTGCATGTATGGATAAGGAGCCACTAGAAGCCAAAGGGAGAAATACACCTTCTTCTGGGATCTAAGGGCTTCTTCACAGTGGTATTCACAAGCCTAGAGGATAAAGATAGAGTGTTTGAAGGAGGACAATATTTCTACACTGTTGCAGGCCTCTACATGCGGCCATGGATGATGAACTTTGTACCAGAACGTGAAACATTCACATCGGTACCGGTATGGATCAGACTATACTCCCTTCCTCTGGATTATTGGCTACCGGAATCTCTGAAAGAAATAGGCAATAAACTAGGGCATTTTCTAAAGATCTTAGATGCTACTCTGAAAGGAAAATACACCTCTTTTGCCCGAATATGTGTGGAAATGGACTTATTGGGAGCACTTCCGAACGCGATAGTTTTGGAAGTATATGATGAAGAATGGATGCAGGCGGTGGATTATGAGCACATCCCATTTAGATGCTGCAAATGCCATGAGCATGGGCATCTATATAGAGATTGCCCAACAAACAACATGGAGGGAAATGTGAAAACCACTATGGATAAAAATCCCGAGGGTTTCACCAAGGTTGGGGGCAAAGGGAAAGGCGCAAAGCAGCCACAAAAGAAGACCAATGAGGAAAGACAATCGAGCCACAATAGCTTTAAGATCCTAGAAGAAGAAGAAGGAAACAAAGGAAAAAAAACTAGGAAATGGAGAACGCTATCACTGAGAAGGAAAGGGATGATAGCATGGAAGACATCACAGAAAACATCTAGCAAAAGGAGGATCTCCCAATCTTTATGGAGATAAGTAGGGAACATGAGATGACTCCAAGTGAGGCGGGAATGGAGGACCATGAACTATAGGATATTTTAGATTAGGAAAATCTAGATCTAGAGAAATTTCTGGAACAAGGGACGGCCAAAGGAGTGGACTCCTTGCCAAAAGAGGAATATGACAGGGTTCAATAGCTATTCCTATGGAGATCACAATCAAAGGGATCTGGAATCAAAAGAAATCATGAAAACCAAGAGCACAATAGGGTCAAAATGATGGAGGAGACACAGGCACAATCTCCAAAAAACCCAGGCAGGAAAAGAGGAAGAAAAAATGAGCTGCTGAACGAATGTGGGAAACTATTGATTAACTCAGGTAAGATGAAAGATCTCACCAATTATTACTTTACAAACCTTTCTTAATGAAGCTCACAACCTGGAATATTAGAGGCATAGGAAATAGAAGGAAACAAAGAAATCTCTGCAATAGAATAAAAGAAGAAAAACTAGATATGGTTTTTATTCAGGAGACAAAATGTTCGATGGATAAGATTAGAGAAATTCATAATAAGTGGCTAATCAAGTATGAGTATCTCGAGGTTAAAGAAAATAACTTGGCGGGGGGGGGGGGGTTCTCACGCTATGGGATCCCCAGAAATTTGGAATCCTGGATGCTGAAGCATCCAGAAACTATCTTTCTCTGGTATGTCAACCATTAGGTGATTAGGAGATATACATGGTCACAAATGTTTATGGACCTCAAAAGCAAGAAGACAAACTCAAGCTTCTCACCTCCCTTAAGGATCTAAGAGCAAGACACCACAATATGCCCTGGATTGTTGTAGGAGATTTCAATATGATAAGATCTCTTACAGAGAAAAAAGGCGGCATCAGACAGCTAGGTAGAGACTCCACAGCCTTCCAGAACTTCATAATGAACATGAGGTTAGTGGACACTGAAACAATAAATGGAACCTTCACCTAGAACAACAAGAGGGGAGGGGCTTCTAAAGTCACCTCTAAACTAGATATATTTATTATTTCAGAGGACCTCTTTCTCTCAGGCCCTACCATGATAGCTTCTATTCTTCCCTTTGGAGGCTCGGACCATTGGCCTGTTCAGATAGAAGCCACTTTTATGGGCACACCAAGAAACAGACCTTTCAGGTTTGAAAATTCCTGGCTCTCTCACCTTGAATTCACCAATAATATTGACAAATGGTGGAGAGAGGATTTGAACATTCAAGGCACTAGAATGTTCTTGCTCCAACAAAAACTTAAACACATCAAATCTAGACTTAAAGATTGGAACAAAAAGGAATTTGGAAATATCTTCAAAGCCAAAAGAGAAGCTGAGCAGAAGCTCCAAGAGATCAATCAGATCAGCATCACAGATGGCTTTACCGAGGAGTGGCAAAAACTAGCTGACTCTTTGCAGGAAGAATGGGAAGATAAATGCTTGCAAGAAGAGATTTTCTGGAGAAAAAAGTCAAGGATACAGTGGATTAGAGAGGGAGAAAAAACACAAAGTTCTTTCATAAATCCACGATGGCTCACAGGGCACACAACAAAATCACAAAGCTCAAAGATTCTCAAGGGATAGAGCTTGTCTCTCACAAAGATATGGAATCTTTCCTTGTACAACACTTCCTTAGTATAGTAGAGGAGCCTCTGGAGGATAGATCCATGTTCATTGATCAATTCACTCAGTATATCCCTCAGTTGGTTACGAGAGAGGACAACCACAACCTTAAGAAGCCAATGTCGAAAGAGGAGGTCGGTGAAGTGATTAATGAAATGCAAAATGGAAAAGCTCCAGGCCCATATGGGTTCAATGTAGACTTCTTCAAAGCCTGCTGGGAAACAGTAAAACATGATATCCTTGAGGTGGTGGAAGATTCAAGAAGATCCAAAAAGGTTTTGAAGGCTTTTAATGCTTCCTTCATAGCTTTGATCCCAAAACAGGAAAAATCCATGACTCCGGATGGTTTTATACCCATAGCTTTATGTAATGTGGTGTATAGAATTATTTCCAAGGTGATCACCAATAGACTCAAGCACTTTCTACCAGCTCTCATCTCAAAAGAGCAAATAGGCTATGTGGAAGGAAGACAAATCCTCCACAAAATCATCCAAGCTCATGAGGTGATACACTCTCTTAAAAGCAACAAACAAGCTGGTATGATCATTTAGGTGGACCTAGCGAAAGCCTATGACAAGCTAAGTTGGTCTTATATAAGGACAGTTCTAAGAGCCTATGGCTTCGACCAAAATTGGATAAGATGGGTTATGGCACTAGTCACCATGACCAGTTTTTCCATCCTGATTAATGGAGCTCCTTTAAGAACCTACACACCCTCCAGAGGTCTCAAACAAGGAGATCCACTCTCACCCTTCCTCTTTGTTCTTATGATGGAAGGGCTAGGCAGAGTGATTAAAATGGCAAATGCTGAAGGAAGAATCCAGGGTATCAAACTCACCTTGGATGGAGCGGCAAACCCTCATCAACAATTTGTGGATGACACAATGTTGTAGGGCATACCAAAAGTCAGGGAAGCTAGAGTGATCAAACATATCTTAAATGACTTTGCTATGGCAACTGGCATAGAGGTAAGCCTCAACAAATCCAAAGTTTTTTTCTTTAACACCGACATTGCTATTCAGAGACACATTACTAGAATTCTTGGGTTTCAAAGGGAACAGCTACCTTCGAAGTATCTAGGCATACCTCTTACAGATAAACCTCTTAGAAAGAAGGTGTGGGAGCTAATAATAAATAAACTTAAGGACAAGATCAAAAAATGGACATGCAGGTCACTAAATTTGGCGGGGCACCTTGTGCTCACACAGGCGGTCTTGCAGGAAATTCCTATTTTCATGTTCTCAGCTCTTCCTACTCCTAAAGGTATTAAGCAACAGATTAGGAGCATACAAAGGGATTTTCTATGGGGCAGAGGAGAAGAGAAAAATAAATGGGCTTTAGTAGCTTGGGACAAGATCTGCAAACCCAAGAGCCATGGTGGCTTGGGGATTCATGACCCCGAAACCCTCAGTAGAGTTTCGGGAGCTAAATATGGTGGAGATGGATCAAGGAATCGAAAAATCCCTGGGTTAAGCTTTGGAAACAAAAATAAGTATTGACAGGAGAAGGATCACATTAGAATGTCAGGGCATATTAAGGGCTCCCACATCTGGAACCTTGCCTGGTAAAATAAATGTATTTTTCAGCAACATAGTTTCTGGGAAATTCAAGCTGGGAACCTAGCTAGATTTTGGGAGGACAACTGGCAACAGGAACCCAACCTATATAAGGATGAATTAGCAGCTCTCAAGAATGACATAGACAAAAAAGGTCTACTTATGGTAAAAGAATTCTGGGACCAGGAAAGCAATAATGGAAAATGGAGAAATTGGAAGGATCTAGGCCACAGTGGGGAGAGTCCTCTGAAGGCCCATGTAGACTCTCTTACCCAGGATCTAGAGCATAGGAGGATTCTGGTATCCTCCTTGCCTGACCAATTAAGATGGGGTAAGAATAACGAAGGTAACTTTAACCTCAAGGGAGCTAAACATGCAGTAACATGATTTAACTATCTAAATCCTGATCAAGTTTGGAATAAACTATGGAAAATCCCCCACTGGATGAAAATAAAGTTATTCATCTAGCTAGTGCATCAAAGGAAAATATTAACTTGGGAGAATCTCCTAAAAAAAGGCTTCACTGGACCATCCAAATGTTACCTTTATGGCTCACAAGAGGAGACGATGGATCACCGTCTCAACCTCTGCCCTTTCACCTCCATCATGTGGGAATGGGTGGCCTTAATCTTTAGACACACAAGTAGGGATAGACTCAGCATCTCCAACACTTTGAAGAATTGGAGGGAAAACTTTTCAGGGAATAAAATAATTAATAAAGCCTGGACTTTGGTTCTAGGCTTTGTCATCTAGAATATTTGGAAAGAGCGCAATAGTTAGATCTTCAAGAACAAAGCAAGCAAGCCCCAACACACAATTAACCAAATTTTAAGGCAGCTCAAAGACACAGTCAAAAGTTTGTTGAGGATACTTCCTAAGGACCCTCCTCTGCCCCAAGATGCGAGTATTCTACTACATTTGGGTCTCTAGTCCATAAGCCCACAGGGCATAATCAAGGGAGTGAGCCAAATAAATGTAGATATAAACATTTGGAAGCCTCCTCCTTATGGTTTCTTAAAGGTCAGTATAGATGGAGCATCTAAGGGCAACCCAGGGTTAGTTGGCTTTAGGGTTGTTATAAGAGATGAACATGGTCAAATAAAGAAGATCTTTCATGGCCACTTGGGGAAGGCCACTAATAAAATAACGGAGCTCATGGCCCTAGAGCAATGCGTGGAAATCTTGGTGGATTCAATTTCACATAATGTAATCATTGAAGTAGATTGAGAAATGATTATTAGAGCAACCAAGAAAATATGCAATGGCACATCACCAAATAGAGTGTTGAAGCATTGGAGGCTTTCACAGGTCTTTCACCGTATCTACTCCCACCTGCAAACCTTAAAAAATGTAAGCTTTGTCCATGTGAAAAGAAAAGCTAACATGTTAGCGGATCATTTGGCGAACGAAGGAGTAATCAATAAGGAAAGGGATACTTGGCACGCTTGGGAATTGTTACCCCCAGGGAAACTGCTAGAGGACTGTCTCTGTCAGGCAGACAAGGACATGGAGCTATGGATTGACAGGATGGATCGAAGAGGATTAGGGGATAGGCAGGAGGATAGGGAAACCTAATTGTTTGCCTATTTTGGCTGCAGTCCGAAGATGGTACTAGCCGTAGTCCAAAGATCAGCATTCCATCAGATTTATGGGGAAGGCTGAGATCAGTGGAGGAAGACCAAGGATGTAGTGGTGTGAGGACTGACTTTGGAATGTTGTAGCTTGGATCATCCTTTGACACATTGATTAAACAAAGTATGGCAGAGAAACTGGGAGGAAGGAACGAGAACCGTTCGATGGGTTTGATTGACGGTCATCGCTTGGTGAAAGAGCGTGCAAGTTAATTCGCGAGGTGATAGTTTCTCAAACCACAAGTGGTATTTCAGGTGGGGTCTAAGTGGTAACTGGTATTTCGAGGAAAGCCTCCGTTTCCACTCTTCAAGTGACATGTAGTAGTGGGGAGGAAAGAGGAAACTGCTTTTTCAGGTGGTTAATCCTCACGCTACTTTCCCACCCGATATCGGCATGGACCGTTGGATCCATGACGGGTTGATCAATGGTGGAGGTTGATCGTGCAAGTGGTTTTCGGTGATTCAGACCCGAAAAGGTTTAGAGAGATGACCTAAGGTTCTCTTTGGCTCGGTAAAAAAGGTTAATGTGTGGGATTGATGTCAGCCCGAAAGAAGCGCGTGATCGTTGGATCTTGGAAGGTCAGATCGCATGGTCTTTGGGCCAACAAGTTTAATGAAGATTAAGGTTAGTCTTTGGTTGCAATTTTTTGGACCTATGATGGGTCACATGTGGTAGTTTTGTGGGCCTCAGATCTAAGGCATTCAGGTTTTCATTTGATGCACGGTAGCACGACTAGCAGGTTTCCTGCTCGTTATATGTCCAAAGTGACTAGTATCAACTCCTCGATTGCCTTGTTCATGCTTTTCATGGTTTTGGGTGTTAGGTTCGGAATTCTGTCAGCCCAGCTACTTGGCGAACTCTCACAGAGCTGGTGCATCTCCATGTAAATTATGCATCTTGGCTAGATTAATAGAAGGTCCCACTCTTACTTAGCAAAAAAAAAAGAAAAGTTTGTGGTATGTAAAATTTTGTGAGTGAAAATTAATTTAGATTTAAATCTTTGAATCAATTTGTTTATTAAAAAATATCAATCTAATAAAATATTATGAATTATTTATTATAGAAAAGATGGCGGTGGCAACGGCGGACCTTAAGAATGATGATGATGATTATGATGACGACGATGAACCTTAAGAATGATGATGATGATGACGACCTTAAGAAAGAAAAAGATTAATTAAGAAACTATAATATTTTATAGGGAGTGTTACACTGAAATTTGTCACCTTGACTATCTGCAGTCTATGTGGCCTCATCAATAGCCACATTGTCCTCTTTGTCAAGCCCCATACCTCTGCTCTTCATGTCAAAACTTCAAAGAGAGAGAAAGTCACTTGAAAAC
>APFE030866754.1:0-47878 GCA_000404065.3 Pinus taeda
ACCTGCATACTTGTACACTCTGTAAGTCAAGGGATGGGTGCGTACTCCTGTAAAGGTCAAAAGGTGCGAGTTTCATCTTAAAAAAGTTACTTGTGGTCACTTCTAGAGCTTCCTAGAAGAGTGTTTGACGTGTATTGAGTGCCTCCAGATGGTTCATGCATCCCTATGATAGAGGAACTTATCCCATCAAGAGAGGAGCTACCCCATCCAAAAGAGGGAGTATCCCATTGATGTTGGAACTGAATAACTTCCTTTAGAACACTATAAATACAGGCCTTGGGCCAGAGGAGGGGAGGTTGAAAGCTGAACATTCCAAAGGGTAGATGCTGCTGGAATTAGGACTTCCATTGTAAACTTGTGAGGAGATATTACCATCCCTTCTTGTTGCCATATTGGAAGTGGGTGAGTTTGTCAAAGTAGAGGAAAACTTTTGCTGGACCCTGGGAGGAGCTTGCACAACACCAAGGCTCAGGTTGTAATGGTTCCTTTTTTTGTTTCCTTAATACAAATAAGTCCATTCTTCTCAATGATTTGTTGTTAATGAATTATTTCATATACTCGGTCTATATGATGAATATGCTTTGTTTTATGAAATATTCAGGTGTTATGTAATCATTTGCCTGTTAGTGTATGCAGGTCTTAAAGTGAAGGAGGAGCACATCTGGATCAGCAAGGCTGGACTGCTACAACAAGTGTTGGATTTGAGGTAGGATCGAACAACACTTGGTTTCTCATAAAATAATGTATATTTAGAGAAGGATTTCTCTTGTTTGTTTTGTTTGTCACTAGAGAGTCCTAGACTCCTAGGGAGGTTAGGTTTGTCCACAAAAATAACTCTTTCCGCATGACATAAACAGGAGAAAAAATATCACCAAAATCAATTCCTAGCACCTAGGAATAACCTTTTGCTACTAACCGAGCTTTGTATTTCTTCCCCTTTCCTTCTGAATTTGTCCTCTTCTTGAACACCCATTTGTTGCCAATGGGTTTCCTTCCAGCTGACAACTCCACCAGATCCCAAGCCTCATTTTTTTGCAGAGATGCCATTTCATCAACCATGGCCTCTTTCGAGAGTTTTCCATCCTTTGAATTTACTTCCTTCACAGTTCTTGGATCATCATGAGTAATAGATAAAGAAAAATTTGAACAGAAAGCAAATGGACTATACCTTTCTGGCGACCTTCCTTCTCGGACTGATCTTCTTACACCCGGAGTTTGTGGCTCTTCATCTTCTGATTCTTCCTCTGTTGTAGAGTCTGATTCTTCCTCCCTTAGCTCAAACTCTATCTTCTTAGGTTCCTTTGGTTGGACTTCATGTTTAATAACATCTTTCACCTTTATGAACACCACATTTTGGCTATACACAACCATCCTTGTTGCTGGGTTCCAAAGCTTATAACCCTTTAAACCATCCTTATACCGAATAAATATGCACTTTTCAGATTTACTATCCAACATGGTTTGTTTCTCCTTTGGAACCTGTACATATGCATCACATCCAAATATTCTCATACGTGAAAGAGAGGGTTTCTTACTAGCCCATAGCTCTTGTTGAGTCTTATCCTATAACATTGATGAAGGTGATCTATTGACCAAGTAACATGTTGTCTCCACCACCTCTACCCAGAATTCCTTTCCTAACCCGACACCACTAAGCATGCTTCTTGCCCTTCCCATCAACGTCTTGTTCATTTTTTCTGCAATTCCATTTTGTTGAGGTGTATATGGAGTAGTCTTATGCTATGCGATACCACACTTCTTACAAAATTCTTCAAATTCCTTACTGCAAAAATTTCCACCATTACCTATCCTCAACACCTTTATCTTCTTCTCTATCTCATTTTCCACCAGAGCCTTAAATTCTTTAAACCTATCAAAGACTTCAAATGTATTATTAAGCAAATATATCCATGTATTCCTTGAGAATTCATCTATAAATAATACATAGGACACAAACTTACCAAGTTATGGAACCTTCACATGTCAAAACATATCATTGTGCACAAGCTCTAATATTGTGTTGCCCTCTTACCACCAGAGGGGAAACTGACATGATTATGCTTCCCATATACACAAATTTCACAGAAATCAAAATCCAGAGAGCTATTAATCATACATTCTACCATACCTTTGCCATGAAGTATTCAAAGGCCCTTCTCTCCAATATGTCCAAGCCTTTGATGCCACAACATGGTCTTCTCTTTAGAGACCATGCTATTTTCTTCTCCACGATCAGGAACCACAGAACTATTGAAGAAGTGCTACCTTGCAACCTCCATAAATTTCTAGTCTAAACTCCCTACATCAATACCAGTGCTCCTCAAATCATCTTGCAGGTATCCTTCTCGAACACTATATTTACACCTGCATCATCTAGCTTTCTTACAAAAATTAGATTTCTGGCTAATGCAGGAATAAGTAGAACACTCAGAAATTTTCTAACCCTTCCAACTTGCAACTTCAACATTACTTTTCTGCAACCAATGATTCTACCCTTCCTATCATCCCCTAAAAATACATCACCACCATCGTATTTATCATACTCGCAGAAGCACTCTCTATGGGGAGTGAAGTGAAAGAATGCACCTGAGTCAATCAACCATGCCTCATGATCTACATGTGTACTTGGAGAAGACAAGTACACATCCCCACCTTCACCTGAGGTGGTTTTCACATCTGTAGAAGAAGCGTCATCAGATCCCTCTCCTTTTTTAGGACCTTTAGATTTATAGTGCCTTTTGTAGTTCCCTTCCTTTCTGCATTTCCAACATACCACCTTTTTAGGTTTTCATGGAGATTTAGATCTCCTTCTAGATTTAGATCTCCCACTCAATGACTTATTCTTTTTCCTATTCTATGAGTGCCCTCATATAGACAAGGCATCACCATTTTGTCTCTCCATATTTTTTCGTCTCATCTCCTCAATCAGCAAGGATGAGACTATTTCATCAAACTGCAAGGCAATTGCATTAGTACCTATTGCAATAACTAGACTATCCCATGAATCTAACAGAGAACACAACAAACCGATGCACTTATCTTCATCTGAAATTTTAATATCAACAGATAATAACTGACATACCATAGTAGTAAATGCATTCAGATGCTCTGTGTTATATACATATTTGGGCACTGCAACCCCAATCACATATGTTGATAAACCAAGGGCTCTAAAACCCCTAAAAGTGTTGTTTAACACCCTAAAGGATCATGGTCAACTGATTACATCATTTCCCAGAAGTTCCACCTGAGAAACTACTGAGAACTGGCCAAAACCAGACCATACTAACTACTCCTTGGTCAAGGTGCGATGCATCTCACCTATTACACACAGGGGGTGAGATGCATACTAAAAGGCGTTTTGTAGGGTGCGATGAGTGAGAGTAGACAAATGGCAGAGATAGTTTCCTAAGTGGAAACCCAGAGAATCTTCTAGAAACTTCTCATATGACACTTGACTCTCTGAATTCACCCAGGGATGAGTAGGAGATCATGAAATCTCCAAGTGGAGACAAGAACTATCAATCAAATGACACTAATCAGAAACCCAGAAACTGATTCACCCCTCTGCAAATATCTATAAATGGATCCCTCATCTAAGGAATCTGGACGCTTGAATTTTGTAATTTGTAAGGAAGTGGTGTTGGTTTCTCTTTGAGACATTGTATTGTTGGGTTATCTTTCTTTTCATGAGGTGAAGAGGGCTTTCATGCTGGTAGGATGATGCTAGATCAGACAGCTAGGTTGTAATCCTCTCTTCTACTTTTACTATCAATAAAGTTATTTGAGTTTTCCTTCATATAATTGTGTATTTGTGAATGCAATTGTATAGTTAATGTACTTCTGATTCTACATTGTTTATGGTATTATTGATGTCTATTCTTTGATGGTGTTTTATTGCATTGCCTCTACAATTGTTCTTTAAAGTGGGACAAGTGAGAAAGGAGTGACAAGATTTATCAAAGGAGAGAGGAAACAAGCAAGGAGCCAGGTGAAAGATTAAGGTTGGTGCTCTCTGCTTCTCTCTTATCTATCATACAGAAAGGAAAACACAAGTTACTTTGGATTGTCTGTTTCTAAGATAGCTACTCGTCTTAGTGAGACTAACAGATAAAATAAACACTAGTTTTCTCGGGAACAAAATGGATGGTGCTTCCCCTTATTTTAACGAGCTGGAAAGGACAATAGCTCGACAATATTTTCATATTTTACGAGTCTAAAAAGAGCTTAAGAGAGACTCATATTTGAGGAATGAATGGTGCTTTTCGGGTAGCAACTAGTTCTAGGCAATTTTGGAACTTCTCGAATAGGACAATGTAAAGAGGGTGGCTAACAGAATCACTCATCGCAACTGTTCCTCAAAATGGTAAATAATCAAGTGGAAGCATATAATCGACCAAAATAATGGAGGTGATGGTAAGAACACAACCAAGGCTCAAAACGCTGATAGCAATACAATCACAAAGGTTATTTACTGAGGGTGGATTCATTTTTTAATGAGCTTGAATCTTTAGAAACTATGCTAAGTGGCAATTTATTTTTTAACGAGCCTAAACTTTACGGAAACATTTCTTGCTCCAGTCATCTTTAAGGATGTTTCTTATTAGTAGGTTCATTTTTATAGTGAGCTTGCCCCATGCGAAACTTTTCTCAGCTACCTTTTTATGAAGGCTAGAAATGACCAACTACAAAATTAACTACACTAAGAGTTAATGAACTACTGAGGTTAGGTAGGATAGTTTAGAAAAAAACATTTTGTTTGCTTTGTCTATGCACTGCTAAGAAAGGCGATGATGGATCAGACCATTCACCTAACCTAAGCAATTGAACTAAAAGTTAGGCTAAAACATTACGAGGTTAAAGTTATGTTGGTCTCTTTTCACTTGCATAAAAAAGGTTTGCATGCCCAAGGTATGAAAAAAAGTAGAGTTTCTAGGTCACCATATGGAAGTCCTTGCATTTAACCAAGATTGTTTCATCCACAGAGAAAACAAAACATTTCCTTGTCTTTTTCCATTGAAATACACAAAGGTGAATGGTGTGAGCTTCCAATCACATAACCTTTAAGTTTTAGACTGATACTCAAATCTTACAAGGAAATGGTGTTTCAGATCAATCATATTTTAGACTAATACTCAAATCCTACAAGGAAATGGTGTTTCAGATCAATCATATATCCTACAAAGAAATCTATCCTTTCAGCTGGGTTCACCTACCGAAGCAGAGCAGGGTGCATGCCCCCTAAGCTTCATTACATTCACCGAATTACTCGCAGGTTTTAGGTGGATGAACTAGAGGTTGAAGAGACATTCCTTGTGTAAAGAGACCATTTAGGGATGATGTTTGACTCGTAGCTATGTTTGAACTGGGAAATGAATGTTGGTCGACGAGTTGCACCATTCTGCCTTTATGCAGGAAACACATCACTCAAAAGAGTGTGGAAACAATAACTCCCATGCTATAATCGTAGTCACGCCCAAGGAGTAGATTGTAATCTAGTGGCCCTTCGACTACCATCACGTTCAAATGAGCTGTTTTCCTTCTCAAAGTTACAGGAAAATTTGGAAGAATCACTAATAGTTGACTGGTTCCTTTATTGAAGCCCGACAAATTTTGATTCTCAGGGAAAAGCGATGGTGAACCAAGCGATTTCCAAGCAGTTGAGAAAAGGATACTCACGAAAGCCCCTTCATCTATGATAGTGCCATACATGATCATTCTATAAAGCTGTACTATGATTCGGAATGGCACATTAGATGGAAGGCAGGGTCCCACTAGTAGATTCCAATCAAAGGAAACGACTAGATTGCTTGGAGGGGGGACCGAATAAAAAACTTGGTGAATCTCTTGAACTGGGGAACTTCCCTCCTATGGTAAAGGAATGGGTAGGTTTCCCCCATGTTCATCGGACTCTATATTAAGAAAATGAATTTGAACGGTGTCGCTCGCATTCTCTTTGGAAACTATATCATCTAAAGGTGGACATTTTGAAGGCAATAATAGGTCGACTACCGTCCCAACCTGCTGACTTTGGTTCGGTATGGACTCAGATCGTTTATCTTCAATGGTAGGTGTTTTGACCAACAACAAAGGTGTGTTAGTCCAATTTTCAACTGACAATGGACTTGGTAAGAGTTTCTTGTATCTAGGTAGAAGTCGCCGCAATGAAGCCGGACGGTTATCCAAGACATTTTAACTTCATCTAGAAAAGGACAATGGCCTAGGGCATGATCACCTTCACACAACCTACAAGGAAATATGAATCTTCCTTTTTGTCCATTGATTTCATATTCACTAGTTGATGGTGTGTTCTCAACATGATCGACAGAGGTTGATGACATCAGATGGTGCAAGCGGGGAGACCAGTCTCTCAAGATCCACAAAATGCAAGGACAATCTCGATGAAAAATGTGTGGTTTCCTTTGCAAATTATGCATGGAGAATTAGGTTTGGAAGGTGCGGTGTGTGGATTTTCACTGGACGATGCATGGTTGCCCCCTTGCTTGACTAGCTTCTTCTTTTCATCTTCCTTCCCTTTCTTCTTCTTGTGAGTGACTTGGTTTTTAGTATCACTAGTTTCACCAAGTGAAGAGGAAGAAGGAGAGGGAGAAACAAACGATGTAGAAGGTGAGGGAGCAACTCCAGTATCATCTAGTTGTTGATTCGATTGCTAAGGAGTTACGGTGTTTTCAACAACAAAGGTTGAGAATAGCCATTCCGGCAGGCCAATTGTGATTCCTGGAAGGGAAAATGTAGCCATATAAGGAGCACTAATATCTTGCCAAGAAGAGAGAGGATTAGGATTTCCCCCAAGGAGAAATCCATGATCTGTGGACTCCATTACCTCAGCCTAAGATCAACGAAGAAACATGGATTTTATTCTGAGTTAAATTAATTTTATCACACTTTGACACAACTTGATTTTTCAATTTTTAAGAGTGAAGAAAAAGCTAAAGGTGACTATAGTCGCCTTTGATTTTTAATGAGCCTGAAGTGACAAGTGCTCAGATGGAACTTTTCTTTTAGAGAGTCGAAAAGGAATGAAAGTGACTACTCTGGAAGTCTAGATAGAGGGATTACCAAACCAATCGCAAAACTGCAATATACACCTTCATGGTAAATTAAATAGAAATTACCAATGACTTTACGTACGACAGTCAATCTTCTCGAACGTTGTGTTCAGTGCATTGCGATTGATAGGGCGGCAGACACGACTTCCTAAGGATAAAGGATATCAGCCTATTGTGGTCTCCCAATATATACTCAATGGTGCGGGGAGCACAAGTCTGTACTGGCATTTGTCGTATCAAAGAGGAGGAATCACCCAACCTTTGATGAAAATGATAGTTACTAGGTTTTACGAAGCCAGAATATGTCTCTAGACTAGACTTCTAGATGTTGTGCATTAGGTTCTAAAGTGTTTTTATGTTCTTTAAGGTTTAATTTAGAGTTGACCTTGCTTAGAAGTTTGTCTTTCAAGGTTCACGGTATGATGTAGATGTAAAATTACTAAATATGCAATCGAAAATGATAAACAGTCGTTTGTTTTCTTTTAGCAATGAAAATCCTAGCTACTAAAGAAAGAAAAGTACGATTCTTTCAACAAAGAGAAGAGAGCACACACTAAATACACTTTTCATAAATCATTTTCCGCATGTAGTCTAAATGCAAATTCACATGCATGTATTTGTTCTTTCACGTCCTTAATGTGAGAATGCCAAAAAGGAAAACTAGGTACAGATCTGAACTATTTTCTTTAAAGCGACAATTCAACAATTTCTTTTCAAAATGAAAGGAAGGCTAAAATGACACTTTCAATTTCGAATGGAAAACGGCTTTAGACACTTCAAATATTGACAATTCAAATTAAATACAATGACAAAAGTACAATCAACTATCTAGAAGAGAAAGACTTTACGACACTCTTCTTCTTGACTCAAAATGACAGTTATGACACTTTTGAATCAAAAGACGACAGTTTGATTAAGCTACTTTTTGCAAAGGAGGATTGCAAATGATGAAAAATACATTAAAAATATTCATAATTCCTTATCAATGGAGGCTGAATAATGTAAAGGAAGAAGGCTTCAACAATGATATACTGATCATAAGCAGCAAAACTACTGAATAGAGTTGAAAACAAAGAAGAAAAAAACAAATTACAGAGAACATAACAGTATCATTTAGTCATCGCACCTGTCCTTAAGGGAAACATTGATGCATCTTACCTGCAACACACAGGAGGTGCGATGCATCTAGGCAGCTAGTTACAGACAGTGCGATGGACGAGGGAACGAATCTGAGCTTGGTTTTTGTTCAATATTTGCAGCTAAGTTCATTGATTTAGGCTGAGCTATGATAGATAGTAAACACAAAGTATAGGGGCATGATCTTATGAGGTTAATGAGCTGCCACAACGGAACTTAGGATGTTTACAAGTTAGACGTTTAGTTCATAAACCAACGTCGAGATTGACTGAAGCAGTGTTGATCTACTTTGCAGTTGCATAGCAAAAGAAGTTCGAAGGCTAGCTAGCTTAACTTCAAGCTCTATCTGTATTTTATAAAGCAAACAACAGTAAAAAAACAAACAAACTATTCACTCCCCAACGGAGTCACTATTTTGTTTCCAAGAAAACTAGTGTCTATTTGATCTACTAGTCCCACTAAGACATGTAGCTATCTTAGAAACGAACAATTCAAAGTAACTTGTGTTTTCCTTTATGTATGATAGATAAGAGAGAAGCAAAGACCACCAACCTTAATCTTTCACTTGGTTCCTTTCTTGTTTCCTAGCTCCTTTGATAGATCTTGTCACTCCTTTCTCATTTGTCCCACTTTAAAGAACACCTATTGAGGGAAAGCAACAAAACACCATCAAAGCATAGAGATCTATAATACCATAAACAATGTAGAATTAGAAGTACATTAACGATACAATTGCATTCACAAATACAAGATTCACAAATACACAAGTATATGGAGGAAAACGCAAATAATTTTATTGATAGTAGAAGTAGAAGAGAGGATTACAACCCAGCTATCTAATCCAACATCATCCTCCTAGCATGAAAGCCCTCTTCACCTCATGAAAAGAAAGATCACCCAACAAAACGATGTCTCAAAGAGAAAACAACAACACTTCCTTACAAATTACAAAATTCCAGCCTCCAGATCTCTCATATGAGGGATCCATTTATAGACATTTGCAGAGGGTTGAGTCTGCTTCTAAATTTTTTATTAGTGTCATTTTTGGTTGCACTTGGAGGCAAGGGTCATATGAGAAGTTTCTAGAAGATTCTCTAGGTTTCCACTTAGCAAACTATCTCTGCCATTTGTCTACTCTCACTCATCATACCCTATAGAAGGCATTTTCAATATGCATTGCACCCCCCATGTGTAATAGGTGAGATGCATCGCACCTTGACCAAGGAGGAGTTAGTATGGTTCGGTTTTGGCCAGTTCTGAGTAGTTTTTCAGGTGGAACTTCTGGGAAATTATGTAATAAGTTGACCATGATCCTTTAGGGTGTGAAACAAAACTTTTATGGGTTTGAGAGCCCTCGGTTTATTGACAAATGTGATTGGGGTTGCAATGCCCAAATATTCTGTATTGTCTTTTTCAGCTAGCTAAAACAACTGAAAAGTCATCCCTTTCGTATTATTTTATAATTTTTCAGACTTAAGGGATTATGCCATGAAAAAGGAAAACTGGAGTCTCATTTTTGTCCCTTTCCAAACTCTATAAACATGAAAAGGACCGAGTTATCTTTGTCATTAAACTCGTTAAAACAATAGCGACAAACTTATCCATTCGGACAAAAGCAAGTTTCGCTGTCGCTAGGCTCACTAAAAAATAGCGATAGATTTCTCGAAGGGAAAATTATAGAACAAGCATATGTTATCCTCCTCAATCTTGACAAAAATAAAGAGGTACTGGTCAGCAATGACTAGGGAAAAAGGTATGAAAACTTGAAGAACTTCATTGGTAGCAAGTCGCTCTTGAACATGACACTTTAACTTCATCACCACAATTGAGTCGTGTTGGGTTATTCCCTTCACCAGTCACATCACCACTGATCCTCTGTACCATCCATTTTTTGGGTTAATGATACCAATCCATTTCAATGTTGCTGATATGTTGAGGAGAAGTCGCTTAGAGAATTCACCAACGTAGCTAATGCCTCATCCACTACAATACCTTCACTCTCCATTTTTCATGACCTCCATTCCTGAACCTTGTATCATTAGATCATTTTCACCTCCACAAAATCATTTGCTTCGTATCAAAACCAAAGATTCTAGGTGCGATCCCTAGTAGAGTCTCCATTTTGTTTCTGGGAAAACTAGTGTCTATTTGATCTATTAGTCCCACTAAGACAGGTAGCTATCTTAGAAAAAAATAATTCAAAGTAACTTTTGCTTTCCTTTATGTATGATATATAAGGGAGAAGCAGAGAGCACCAACCTTAATCTTTGGCTTGGCTCCTTGCTTGTTTCCTCTCTGCTTTGATATAGCTTGTCACTCCTTTCTCACTTGTCCCAATTGAAAGAACACTTGTAGAGGCAAAGCAACAAAACACCATTAAATAATAGAGATCTATAATACCATAAACAATCCGGAATCAGAGGTACATTAGCCATATAATTGCATTCACAAATACAAGATTCACAAATACACAAGTATATGGAGGAAAACTCAAATAAATTTATTGATAGCAGAAGTAGAAGAGAGGATTACAACCCAGCTGCCTGATCCAACATCATCCTCCCAGCATGAAAGCCCTCTTCACTTCATGAAAAGCAAGATCACCCAACAATACGATGTCTCAAAGAGAAACCAAAAACACTTCCTTACAAATTACAAAATTCCAGCCTCTAGATCTCTCATATGAGGGATCCATTTATAGATATTTGCAGAGGAGTGAGTCAACTTTTGGGCTTTTGATTAATGTCATTTCATTGATAGTTCTTGGTTTCACTTAGAGATTTCATGATCTCTTACTCATCTCTAGGCGAATTCAGAGAGGTAAGTGTCATATGAGAAGTTTCTAGAAGATTCTCTAAGTTTCCACTTAGCAAATTGTCTCTGCCATTTATCTACTCTCACTCATTGCACCCTACAGAAGACCTTTTTAGTATGCATCACACCCCCCATGTGTAATAGGTGAGATGCATTGCACCTTGACTAAGGAGCAGTTAGTATGGTTCGATTTCGGCTAGTTCTAAGTAGTTTTTTAGGTGGAACTTCTGTGAAATGATGTAATTATTTGACCATGATCCTTTAGGGCGTGAAACAACACTGTTATGGATTTGAGAGCCGTTATTCTATAGACATATGTGATTGGGGTCGCAGTGCCCAAATATGTCTATAACTCTCTATCACCAAGTCTCCATCTTTCATCCTCAGGTTATACAACTTTTTCTGCAGGAACAATTTATTCACTAGAGACTTAGATTGGTACAATGTCCCTAACTTTTCCCACAAAGCCTTCATCTTAGCTTCCCATGATACATTCAACAATACTGGATGTGAGACAGACAATCGTATTGTGCTCTTTGCCTTCTAATCCAACATTCCATTTTTTGTTTTATCCATTTGGTGAGGTCCCTCTCCGTCAACCAAACTTCGATGAAATTACATATTAGTGTGTGGTATTTTATAAAGCTTCTATATCTCTCCAGTTTGTTCATTAGAGTCATGAATCTTGATTTCTTTGTCACACATGGTAAAAAATTTCCTCTACTACTTGCCTGCCATCGTGCCCCGAGGACAGGTCCTGACATTTTGTTGGTATCTCCTGCTAGTTTAAGAGTACTTGTATTCTAGTGGGAATCCCCTATCATCACGTCTTTGTAGGAGGGGATTTCGCCTCCCCCTTCCTCTGTCATCTGACCTGGTTACCAGCCTCCTGTTTTGCAACTTTGTAGATTTCATCAGATTTTTGGGTCGTGGCTTAGTTTAGCTCATGTCTACCTCACATTAGGGTTGCAGAGCTAAAAATTCCATGGGTTGGTCTTATAGGAATCTTCTTGGAGAGTTAAGTTGCCAAACTTGAGATAAAAGGCTTGTAATGGAGATATTGCAACATAACTACTAAATATTGAAAACCTTAAGTACTTCCACCTACCCAAAAATTAACCCACTAGAAATATACCATCATAGTTGGGTGGGTTTGCGATATTTATGTATCTAGATACTTTTGGAAATTAGCTCACTGGGAGAATACCTAATGACATATATAATTCATTAATTCAATATTTCTTCTTCTTCATTATTTTAGAAAACTCACTAGAAGGGATAGTTCCAAAAGGTGGAGAAAGTGATCATTTCATGGGTTTCTATTTACTAAGAAAAAAGGACTATGTGGAGGGACATTGGGCTTGAGATGCCAATTTGGCAATATAGAAGAATTAAAAAATCTAGTTTTCTCAACACTTTGAGCGGTTATAGGAATCTTAAGTGGAAACATTACTTCTCTATTCAGCTTAATATATTCCATAATGAGGTAGAAAATAGTAGGATGGGAAGTTATTTTAGAACTAACAGATGAAAGAAAATTCAATGTAACCATGGAATAGAATTAGTGGTTTCTTAGAAACAAATCTAAAGAGCTTCTTAGCACAAATGTCACCATGTTTGAGAGGTGTCACATTTGATTTAAATTAGCAAGCATTTTTCATGTCACAAATAGTATTTGTAGGACAAATGTGTAACTCTTTTGTGTATGATCATTATAGGTCATATGAAATATATGTGGATCCCCAAAATATGATTTTCTGAATAAGAATTGAGAGGTAGAAGAATGTGGTGGATTACATATGGTAAGAAATATAAAATCTCAAGTAATAAAATATAAGAGAATGGAAAATTGAAAAAATTTAATGCTAAGTACGACCTTGCATAATATATTGCTCAATTAAATTCATACTTTGATGCATAATGGTGGCCTCGGTGTTTCAAATGCTTAGACATGGAGTGTTGGCTCACCATTTTAATATGGGATGAAGAAAATGAGTAGTACTTTGATACTCCATTATAAAGAATGGAATATTGTTAAATCACTCCTTAATTTTAAATGTTATATTGGATGGAATGTTACAATTATATTATATGTTGAAAAAACGCCTCACTAAATTCAATTTCTTTTATATGGGAATAACCTTTTGCTACCTTCTAATATTTATATTTCTCTACTTGTCATTCTACATTTAACTTCTTTTTAAACACTTATTTTTTTTTGTACTGGGATTTCTTCAAGTAGGAAAATTCATTAGGTCCCAAAACTAAGTCTTCTATTTATTCAACCATGGGCTTCTTCTAGATTTTTTTATCTTGTGAATCCACTACCTCTTTAATAGTTGTAAGACCTTCACAAATAATAAAGAAAGAAATTTAGAAGAAAATTTAGGGGTATACCTTTTTGTTTCCTTCACTCCCAAATATATCTCCTTGATACTTATTATGTGGTTCTTATACTCTGAATTCATGTTATTTTGTAAAGTATGCTTCATCATGTTTTAATTCAATTTCTATCTTTTATGGTTTTGAATTTAATAAATACCACATCTTGACTATACATAATCTTCTTAGTTTTTAGGTTTCAAAGATTATAACCTTTATAACCATCATTGTAACCAATAAATATACACTTATCAGATTTATTACCTAACCTCTCCCTACCTTCCATTGGAAATGTGTTAATTTGCTGAATTGTCAAGTTTTCTTGCAATGTTGTCTCATTTTATCGCACTTCTTTCCCTATCTATTACGTTTCATATGTGTTTCTTTGTGAATGTGCCAAAATAAGTTTATTAATTATAGCATAGTTTATTATCGTTAATTTCCTTCATTTTTTATGAATGAGGAAGAATTATTGTTCGTTTTACTCATGTCGGTTTTCCTCATGCTAGTCATGTGGTTGTCATGAAATTATTGTAACTATCTTCAGTGGTTAGAAAATATATGAAACTCTAGGAGAAATTGGAGAACTTGATTTTTGTTCCTAGGGATGTGAGATTGTTTTATAATACATAACTCATTCCCAAATTGACTCCATAAGGATCTAATTCATGATCTATAGGACATAAAATTTGTACCACAAAGAATTGGGTAGTGAAATTTGGGTGTGATTTCTAGAGAAATCAATAGAGGAATTTTGAGGTAAAAAATGACCCTCCAAACAAAAATTTACTATCAAAATTAACTTTGAAATAACTAATAGGATTCACGATTATCATGTCAGTCCCATGGGAGAATATTTTTGAGGGAAAAGAAGAAAACTATTTTTTTAATTCTATTTTCTACTTATCTCTTTACAAGTTTACTTATCCTATTATTTTCCTTATGAGGCCCATATTATACTTCATGGTTCCCCTCATGGAAGATGAATTTTGAAAATCCATGAAATGGGTTTTGTGTAGAAAATCCTCAGTTATGTGACTATAAAAATGATTTGTCTAAAATATATGTGATTTAAAAGATACACACAATTATTTCAGGAGGATCCTTCCTATTACTACCATTGGCAAACTACAATCTAAATGGACTAACTAGTTAGCAAATGAAGTGAATCAAATTTATTCTCCATTGGTTTTATGTTATATAGATTATATGTAATCATAAAGTGAGTTGTTATCTAATCAATATCTACCAAAAACATGTAAACACAATATTTTGTAATTTTTCCATTACCCTAATAATCCATATTTGGGGTTAATTGGTTCCAATTCACCCCTTCCTTCTTTGTATATTTTGTATGGACGTATCAGAATATGATAGATAGTTAGTAATTATAGATATATATTGGAGTAGAGTGGCAGGGGTTACTAAAAGATGGAGTGTGAGTAGCAAGGATTGCTAGATCATTCACCTCTTTCCAGTGAAGAAAATATTGATCATTGGAGCTATTGGGTATGTAATTGTTAAATATTTTTATTTAACGGCTATATTGATTTCTACCTTTTACAAATCATGGGTTAATTGGTTAATTTCTGTACCCTTTCCACAATGTAGAATAATTTAGTTACCTTCCCTTTCAATGTTTATAATTTAGTGGTTTCACTTCCTTCGTGATTCTCATTGCTTCCAAGGTGTGTGGTCTTGCGTGAAGAGTGTGAGGAAGTATAGTTTCATAATCATTTCTCCTACCTTTTAAATGGTTTCATCTAAATTTATTTTTTTGCATTAATTATTTACATTCTACATTAGTGATTTACTCATGAGTGATTTACTTTCCACATGCATGATTTTCTATTTGCACAAGTGTTCTTGATAGTTATGATGTTTCTACCTACGTTTCCATGTTGCAACAATACTATAGGAAGACTCTCTATTCCTTTAACATCGTGAATATAATTTAGCATCTCAAAGTCTACAAACATCGTTGTTGAAATTTTATTTTCAATTCCACCATTCTATGGGATCAATATAAGTTATTATTAGTGGAGTGAAGGTTGTTGAGAATTGTTACAACTAAATGTGAAAAAATTTGTGTCAAGGAGATAGGGAAGAATTCATTATTTTCTTATGCATGAGGGAATAATTGATCCACTCAATGCTTTAATGTTTGGCGGTAATATCAATTCATTATTTTTAAATAAATAGGTAAGAGGAGGTGACATTTTGATAACTATTTTGTATTCTTTTAAAAAAATATGTATAAAAATTTTGGTTTTCCTATAGATGTCTATGTGAAAATATATAGAAATTGAAAAAAAAATTATTTGAGAAAGTAATCATAGTGCTATAGGAGCTACTAAACTATCAATTTTTCTAGGTATTGGAACAACCTTTCATGGAATCATGAGAAAATTATAGGGGAAAGTGCTGGTTGGTTGACTCTCATGTTGACAATTCTATCTTGTTTGCGTGAGGACATGCAAAAGTATGAGCATGGGGAGATTTCTTTCAAAATATGGAATGCACTCCTGCTCTAGCTTGCTATGCTAAAAAAATATAAGGTAAAGAAGGTTAAGAGAAAAGTAGAGATCTAGCTCATGTCACCGACGAGACTGCCAAGGAAAAAGAAAATACTTTTGGTAATTTCTCACTTATTCCCAACATCTTATTCATATTAAATGCATAAATTTATTAGGATATCTCTTACAAAATATGTGTCATATGCATGTGAAATTTGAAGGGGGAAGCATTGAATTAATAAGAACAAACCTACAAAATTTCAAGAAAAACTAGTTTACAATTTTTTAGAAATTAAACATTGTAACTTATAGCCATTTTTTTTATTCGTGGATTGGATGCTTTTTCTTATTGTTGTGTTGAAGAATTAAGAAAGTAATTCCTTGGTACAGAAAGATTCATTAAAGTCTTGCTTGCATTGTGTTAGGAATTGGTTAAGAAAGTTTGAAACTATGCCTATAATAATTTGTTCCAAAGTAGCCTATTTGTTATATTTCGTGATCGTACAATTGTTTTCTATAATTGTTTTTTGTAGAAAGAGACAATACATAACAATAAACATAACCACCAAAGATCTCCTTAATTTGAATTGTTGTTTGCATGAAATTCCAATTTCTTTGAATCTGCTACAACTTCATTTATAAATTACCACAACTCACATTATTGGAACTCCACTAGAATTATTAAAATTATAATTTTAAATGAATGTTCTCTATGTGAATTGAACTTATGGATGATGCATTATTTACACAAAAAAAATGGTGGAACTAAGAAGGAATTGATATGAAATTGAGTATGGAAATATAAGAGGAATCTACCCACTCATGCACTTACATTGCATTTGATGCCAAAAGTGGGGTTTTCATTGTGGTACCTTTTGAAATAAACGACAAAATTTATGCAATGAGTGCTAGCCCTTTTTCCTAAAAAATGTGAATACTTTTTTTCCTAGGGGTAATACGACAAATGGTGAGACTTCCATGGGAGATGAGGTTTCATGAACTAAAAAAAATCAATGGGGATGTAAAATTGCATTCCATTACACTTGTTGTCAATCAGATTCCTATTACAACAACCAAGTTAGTTACACTTGAAAAGTTAGGAGGATCTTTTCTTTCCACACTATATTGTTTAAATGAGGACATGAGAAGTTGTAGGTGTGGGGGATATGTTGAGTTGCCAAAATGTCACATTTATGACCCTTCCAAGCACCCAAATTTAGTCATTTTAATGCATTTCTCTACTTATCTATTTCTGGTGTTGTTGTGATTTGTTAGGATATTCCGACACATTGGAAATAATTAAGTATAACATGGTCTAGTGTGTAGTCAGGTAATTTACAATATGATGGTCATGATATTTTCTATACATGATGTGATCTCATAGTTGATTCTTTGGTCGATATTACCGACACTTGATCTATGGCTTAACACCCAACTCATCCATGATATCGATTTAAAGATCACGAAGGATCATTTGTTTGGTGACCATTCATAAGAGAATCTGATGACAATTTTATTTCTTTTACAATAATAAATGACCGGAAGTGGATGCATTGGCTCAGGCTGTGGACTATTTCCTATTTTGAGGGTTTGAACAATGTCAATAATACTGGTGTACTGATCTCTGATCTATTTGTGAGCATTGTCCTTTGGTGTTCTATCTAAAGAACTTACCGTGTAAATTCCTACATGGAATTACATCTATTCGAGGGTTGCATCCATTCGTGATTCAAATATGAAGCTTATACAACTATATATGACTGTTGCTTCCTAGATCTATTGTTTTTGACCATTTTTCGGCCTATAGGACTACTCTATTGTGTTAGAATCATTAGTTCGAGTGACGAACACCTTTATTTTCACATGAAAAGGTTTATGGTAGCCCTAGCTACATAATTTTTAAGACATGGAGGTACACAAATTTTATTTGTACTTATAGTTATTTATCTGTCTATTTATTTCAATTTAATGTCCTTTATAGAAAAAGATATTATTACCGGATATATACCTTTGATTTCTACATATTCTCTTTTCCCATGAATCTATATGGTTTGGTCAAACCAAAAACAAAAAGAAAGGGTTTTTCTCATGCGTATGCTGTTTTCCACTGCGCCTTACTGTGATCTCGGAAAATTAGAAACATTGAGCAAAATATATAGTTTCTGGCAAAATGTAATTTTAAGTCATAACTCTTGGATACTTTTATTTGTTTACGTGGTTTTTTTTGCTTTGTAGGAAAAAAGAGATTTTCAAGTGAGTACGTAGCCCAATGCTTCAGTGAGCAAAAGGAAAAAAAAAAAACTTATTTCTTTCAAAAAATTTCTAACCTTTTAGACTAACTCACTTGGTCTAAAGCTAATTTATGAGAATAGAGGTCTTGAGTTCAAGTCTTTCTTTTTGTTGAGTTAAATTTTTAAAAAACACATGTAACTTATGCTTTAAAATTATTTTATGTAAAAGTGTTCTCACCGATTATAAAAACATAGTCACTTATAATTATAAAGTCACATTATCTTTTATTTAAGTTACAATTTAGTGGATAGTTCATAAAGTACCATTGTAAAAGTGACTTTCACTTATTTATACAAGTGGGTCACATAAAGTATTTTTTTTTAAAGTGAGCTAATTAGATTAAGTTCGGAAAGGGAGATTTTTTTTGAAATATAACATTATCATCAACTTGCCAACATTCACATGGCTCGTTGGCATATTCAACAACTTTTCTTCAAAAAACCATAAGTTCTCCATTGATAAGTCCTTTTGAGAGGTATTTTTTTAATGAGACTAATTTTTCAAGATATTTCTATTGGAAGACTTAGTTTTAACATATATAGCTTCAAGTTATTTTAAGATATAAAGTCCATGCCTAGTTATTCCTGACAACACCAACTACTTCCAATGGCTACCCTACATTGTAGATTTAATTAGAAATAAATGTATTTATAAAGTAACTTCAAGCCAAGTGTCTAAACATCGAGAAGAAGATAAGAAAGTCAAATGGGAAAATAAGCAAGATCAAGCATGTGGGTTGATACGGATGTCTATTTCTCTAGACCTTACATTCCACATCACATAAATGATACCCACGACGAAGCAATGAAAAAGCTAAATGAAATTTTTGGAATTGAAAATGAAATTAGAGCTCATAAACTTTAAAATGAGTTGCTTACGTTGGACCCCAATATTTTTTCTTCCATTGAAGAGTTTTTTCCCAAGTTCAAGACCCTTATAATTCTCTTCGAAGGTGTTAAGGTTAATAAAGAATATGGTAGCCTTATCTATTCCATTCTTACTACATTAGGACTAGCATACTCTATGTTTGTTTCCACCTTCCATTGTACTAGACACGCCTTTATTTCTCTGTGATTCTTTAATAAGAGAGCAAGAAAAACTCTTACATCTTGGTATTCTTAATACTAGAAACTCTTTTAAGAGAGCCTTAGCAATCCAATAGAAACCAAGTCCAAAGAATTCTAGGAAGTAGCATCCTAAAAAGACTGGTCCTAAGCCAAACAAGGGTCCTAAACAATTTCAATCTCACAATGAAAAATCAACTCAAGAAAATGATAAGACAATTAAAAACAAACGGAAGAAGACTGATAGACATTGAAACTTTTATATTCATGATGGGCACTTAGAATCCAAATGCTTTAATAAGATGGAAGCCTTGGAAGAAACAATGAAGAAGCATAATATCCATTTGGAATACTTTTCAACTTCAACTTCATCTTCAGGAATAACACTTTTTGCAGGTGGTTGTCAAGCATATCGATCTAGTTATGCATTAAATGTATCTTCTTCTTCTCATTCTCATGAGTGGGTCATTGATTCTTGAGCTTCTTATCACGTGGCCAAAAACAAAGCCATGATTTCTTATTTGAATGATTGTAACACCAAAAACATATATGTTGGTGATGATTGATCTCTTAGTTTTGTAGGAACTGGAATGATTCATCTAGAAAATCATCAATTTAATGATGTATTATGCATTCATACCTTATCCTGAAAACCTTCTATCTGTATATCAGATAAATCATTCAACTGAAGGTAAAACTGTTGAATTTTCACCTCATGATGTTGTAATTAAGGACCTAAGAGACCCTAGATAAATTTTAGCTACTAGCATTGTTGATGATTCTACAAGGTTGTACAAGTTTGGCAAATTTGGGTAATCAAATCTTCCCGCAGTATTTGTTTCTCATAATGATGAAGTGACTAAACTTTAGCATGAGCGATTTGGTTACTTAAACTATCACTCCCTTCAAAATATTTGTAAAGAAAATATGGTGGCAAGACTTCCTATGGTATCTTGTAGTGATGGTGTTTGTTTTGTATGTGTACTCATAAAACATCATCTTGATAGCTTTAAAAAATGTGCCTCTTGGCATGCCTCAATCCTTTTACAACTTGTGCGTAGTGATTTATGTGGTCCCTTTCTAGTTGTTTCATTCCATAGCAACAAGTATTTCTTAACTTTCATTGATGAGTTCTCTAGTCGCACTTAGGTATACTTCTTAATACTTAAGAGTGAAGTCTTTGCCATGTTCTTGGCCTTTAAATCCTTTTTTGAGAAAAAATATGGACATCAAATTCTTAATCTAAGATCTGATAATGGTGGAAAATATGTTAACAACAAGTTCATAAACTTTTTCACTCAGCATAGAATTCGATTGCAACATAATGTTCTATAAACTCTATAGAACAATGATGTAGCTAGAAGGAATAATTTCAACTCAAAAGAAATGGCTAATTGTATGCTTCAATCTAAATAACTTAGTCTTAATTGTTGGGTAGAAAAATTTAACTATGTAAATTACATAGTAAATCACATTCCTACTAAGGTTTTATAAAACATCACTCTAGAAGAAGCATGGAGCTCAATTAAACCATAGGTAAGTCATTTTTGTGTTTTTGGAAGTGAAGCATGGGCCCATATTCTAGATGAGAAACATAAAACCTTAGAACGTAAGAGTGAAAACTGTATTTTTGTTGGATATTCTAAATATGTCAAAGGATATATAATTCTTCAACCTAAATCGAAAAATTTTATCATTAGAAGAGATGTAAATTTTATTGAAAATATATTGGCCTATGAGCCTAGTTCAGCAGATGTGCCACCTGTCTCTATCCCTTCTACTTCAGAAAACATTCCTTCTTCAGATGGTGATAGCGAAGATGAAAATCCTCCCCGACCTTTTCACGATCCTCCTTCAACTCCTCAGCTTTCAAAATGGGTTTGTACTACTCAGTATGTAGCAGGAGATCTTACAGGTCATCCCACCGATCAATGTCATACCCAGTCTAAGTTCAATAGAGACTCTTCTTTACTAGCTCAAGCTTCAAAAAATTATGATCTTGACACCTTTGCAGAAGATTCAGGCCATCTAGATTGGGACACCGCTAGGAATGATGAATATCATTCACTATTGGAAAAATATACATGGTACCTTGTTCCTTGTTCAAAGGGACGAAAACTTCATAGATGAAAATGGGTTTACATAACCAAATTTGGACCAGATGAAAAGGTTGAAAAACATAAACCTTGTCTTCTTACTAAGGGTTTTTCACAAGTTGAAGACATTGACTATATTGAAACCTTCTACCATGTTTCTAAAATGAACTTTATCCACCTTGTTCTCTCACTTGTTATCGCTTTCAAATGGGAAGTCCATCAGATGGATGTTAAATCATCCTTCTTACATAAGGACTTTCATGAAGAGATCTATATGGAACAACCTCCTGGATTTATACAAACAAAATTTATCCTTGTATATCATCTTAAGAAATACCTTTGTGGCCTCAAACAAGCCCCTTATACTTGGTATTACAAAATGGATAGCTTTATTTTAGATACTGTCTTTTCTAGGTGTCATTCTCATAATAGTGTCTACACCAAGAAAGTGGGTAAGTTTCTTATCATTCTTATTATTTAGTTTGATGATCTTATCCTTATTGGTAGTGATCCAAATATTATAAACCATGTGAAGTCCAACCTTAAAAAATAGTTTGGAATGATAGACATAGGAAACTTGCATTATTTTCTTTGTCTTCAAGTCTTGCAAGCCAAAGAAGGTATTTCCCTTTGCTAGTGCAAGTATGCCTGTGATCTTCTAAGCCGCTTTCACATGGAGGTTTGTAAGCCATCCCATTCTCCCTTTCAGTCTAGAGCCAAAATTTTAGACACATGTAATTCCCATGATGTTGATGCTACCTATACTGTCATCTTGTTGGAAATCATTTGTATCTGACTCAAACCCATCCTGACCTTTCCTTTGTTGTTGGCCTTGTATCTCGGTTTATAAAAAACCCACATGAAATTCATTGGAAATAACCTAAAACAATACTTCATTATGTTTGAGGTATAGTTCAGTTTGGGCTTCATTATAGTGCATAAACACCTCCTCTATTGGTTGGTTTCGCTGATTCTTAGTGGGTTGGTGTCCCTGATGATCAGATGTCTAGCGGAGGTTATGCCTTTACTCTTGTTTTTATACCTAATACATGGGATTGCAAGAAAAAGAGTGTAATTTCTCTTTCTTCAATAAAAGTAGACTATCATGGCATCATTGAAGCAAGTAAGCAAGACATGTGGCTTCATCAGATATTGTCAGAGTTTGGTTTTCTGTAGCAGCATCCAACTACACTTTCGTGTGATAATCAAAGTTCCATTCAACTATGAAAATATCGAGTCCAACATCAGCACAACAAACATATTCAACTACACATGCACTTCATCAGAAATCTCATTCATGACCATGTTCTTGAAGTGAAATATTGATCTATCGATGATCAAGTTGTAGACATCTTTATAAAGGCTCTCACAGAGGTGAAGTTTACTAAACTTTGATTTATGGTTGGAATTCAAGAAATTGTGAGTAAGGGGGCATATCCTCTAATGCTTCCTTCCTTCTCCTATTGTGTTAACCTTGTACATCCTTCACTCGTATACCAAGTTGTTCTTAAGGGGGGAATGTTAGGATATTTCAACACATAGGAAATAATTAAGTATAACTTGGTCTAGTATATAGTTAGGTAAAGTGTTTTTCTTTTATATGTACCTTTTGTAACTTACAATCTGACAGTCATGATATGTTGTATACATGAAGTGGTTTGATGGTTCATTCTCTTCTCAATGTTACCAACACTTGATTTGTGGCTTAACACCCAATTGGTCCATGATCTCTATTTAAAGATATTGGTGGGTAATTTGTTAAGTGACTTTTCATAGGAGAAGATTATGTAAATTTTCTTTCTTTTACATTAATAAATCTCCTAAAGTTTTCTAGTTGGCTTAGGCCATGGAATGTTTCCCTCTTTTAGGATTTTAACCACGTTAAGAATATTGGTGTGTTGATCTATGATCTATTTGTGAGTGGTGTTCTTTGGTGTTCTATCCAAGGAAATTACCCTATAAATTCCTCTATGTTTCTTCATGAATGTTCCACAACGAGATTATGAATGTTAACGTAGTTTATTATCATCAATTTTCTTTATCATTCATGAATGAGGAAGCATTATTGTTGGTTTTATTGATGATGGGTCTTATTGTTGTGTCTATGTCTTATTTTTAGTTATTGTAACTAGCCTTTGTGGTTGGAATTTCCACACAACTCCAAGAGAAATTTTAAACATTGGTTTTCATGCTAGGGATACTAATATAGATGTATATTATCAAGTTCATACCAAAGATGTGTCGATAAAGCCCTAGTTCATGATCTATAATTCAGACATCTTGTACTAGGAATAATTTTGTGAGGAAATTTCAGCATAATTTATAGAGAAACAAAAAATAATTTAGATAATTTGCAACATAGTCTTTTCGAGAACATCCATAATTAAGAGACTCACAAGTTGTCTCTCGAGAGAGTTTATAATTTGGGAGATACATGCAATTATTTCAACAATATCTTTCTTGTTGTTGTTGGAATACTACAACCCAAATAAAGCAACTAATAAGAAAACTAAGTAAAAAAATTCTATTCTTAGTTTATTGTATGCTAAAATGATTGTATTTAATAAGATATTTATTTTACCTTGAATTAATATCTACTAGAAACATGTAAAAGAATTATTTTGTAATATGTCATAACATTGACAATCTAGATTTGGGTGGAATTGGTCCTAATTCACCTCTTTATTCTTTGTATGAAATTCATGGAAATATTAAAGAAGGATATACACTTCATAGTTAGAGAGAGAGTTTCATGCGGAGTATTAGTGAGGTCTCCAAATATTGGAGAGAGAGTAGCTAGGATTACTAGATCATTAATATCATTATAATGAAGATGTTGGGCATGGAGCCTGATTATCCTACTGATCCATAGGTCTTGTTTCAACCACGTTTGGATGCTAGTCCCATATGCGGGATGGGTGTTGAGGGGGTCTAACCCGCAACTGTTACTTTTGAACACGTCGGGGGAAACATCGAAGAAGAAAAACTTAGATGAATATTGCCTTGTAAAATATTGTAATTTCATTGTCAATTTCAGACATTCATTAGGCAAAAGGTCTAACAATAAAAGTTATGCTAATTTAGGATTTTTTCCCTAGAAGAAAACCCTCAGTCTATATGAGGGAATTGTGTTGTGACTATGTATTATTTATGTGTGCGAGGAAAAGAGAGTAGACTATGTGAGAGAAAAGGGGAAATTACTGTGTATTTGTTGTAGGTCATATGTATTCATTTTGTTGGATAAAACAAAAGGATGGACTAGTTGTTTCTAAGTGGACATTGTCTAAATTAGGTGAACCACATATATTTGTGTCTCTATTGTTTTATAATTTTTTTATGTTTGTGTTTCCACAATATTTTATTTGTTCCATTTATTTGTTATTTAATTTTTAATAGAAGATACTTTTGACCATTGGTTGTTGGTTATCCAATTATTAATTATTTATATGTAATGGAAATATTGATTGCTAGCGCTTACAGATCATGACTAGATTGATTTCTTCTCGTATCATTTTTTCCATCTAGAACAATTTAACTTCCTTTCCTTTCAATGCTTATAATTGTGTGGTTTTACTTGCTATCTTATTTTCATTGTGTATAAGTTGTGTGGGTTTTTGTGAAGAGTGTGAGTATATTTACACTCCTATCCACTTCCCTTACCATTTACTTTATCTCATGTTAA
Source organism: Pinus taeda (assembly GCA_000404065.3). Lineage (NCBI taxonomy): Eukaryota > Viridiplantae > Streptophyta > Pinopsida > Pinales > Pinaceae > Pinus > Pinus taeda. The sequence continues at coordinate 25,054 of APFE030866754.1, forward strand.
TTTACTTCAAAAATGAGTGATTAATTTCAACATGAGTGATTTATTTTATGCATGAGTGACTTACTTATTGAATGAATGATCTACTTTTCATACAAGTGTTCTTAGATAGTTGCAAGTTTCCTACTTTCATTCCCATTCTATAACAAATAGGATGAGATGTAACAATACCTTCAACTCTAGATATATAATATAGCATCGTAAACTTTAAGTCCTAGTTGACGATTTAATGTCAAATATTTAAGGAATTAAATACATAGGTAATTTTTGCATCATTGCTAATGATATAAAAAGTGATTATTCTTGTTGTAAAGGTTGTTAAAAATTGTGATAGATGAAGGCGAAAAACTTCATGCTAAGGAACTAGGAAATAATTCATTCTCTTCCCCTATTTGAGGGAAGAAATGATCTCTTTGAGGTTGCAATGTTTAGATATGAGAACCACCAGTTATTTTTTTTTTTTTCTCGGTAAACTGTCTAAATTTATATTATATGTACAGGTGGAAAATTACATGCAGAGTAGCTGGACTTAACAGTATTTCCTTGGCCCCCCCGAGGTGCCATGGATGAAACAGACTGACCCAAAAGCTCCCACGCAGGGGTAGCATTCATCATGATTTCCTGAGGCCTCTGAAAGGCCGACTGAGGCACAAAACTGATCCAAAATGACAAAACAGACTCCTCCATCTCGGTTACTTATAGGTGATCCCGCCCATGCAGGGGCCGTCTTCACTAACCTACTTGGGACTGCTACTAACCGACGCATTGACATTAACCATGACTAAAAAGACTGGACATATATCAGAAACAACATGAAAACAGAACGAGATCTAACCGAACCATATAAGCAGCAGTAAACAGATAACTGGACCTGAGCTGGGTGAGGTTGGCCATGTATGGAGCACGCACTGGAGGGTTACTCGTCCTCAGGAGGTTTCTCCTCCTCAATTGTGCACCACCCTTGCCCCTCAGGAATACCCTCCCACGTGGCCGCCCACATGGCGGCGTCTGGAACCTTCGCTGTCTGGGAGGTAGAGGGGTCGGCCATGACCTCCTTCCCTAAGGTCCTAGCCCCGCTTGGTGGAGGTGGCAAGGGATCTGCATGACCAGGGTTTTCTGGGGGAGGATCTTCCCCTCCTGGAGGTGTCTCCTCTCCCGCCTCTTCCAGGATTTGCGTGAAGAGCACAGAGACGTGCGCCCTAACTCCTTGATTGTCCCCCGCCTTACCCAGGGTGAAGACCACAGAACTGAACACCGGGAGGGCTGGCCCCTCAATGTTTGCCTCGCTGACTTCCAGGAATTGCTCAGCATGAAGTGGCGCGACCCCTGCCCGACGATGGCAGTAGCAACAACAAAAATGGTGGTGCTCCCTTTCTGCTCCACCACGTCCACGACCCCGGCTCGAGCCCCGACCAAAACCCCTCCTACTGGGCTTCCGGTTACAAAGCCTTGCCATGGACGGTTCGTTTCCACCTGAATTTGCCTGGAGCGGGTTGCGTAACCTCCCCAAAGCCAGAAATTGTTGCCCCAACTTCCCAAACTCCTCCACCACCTGCGAATTGTCTTGATGTTCCACTGTGGCCTTCCCCAGAGCTTCCCAGTTCTCCTCCTTCGCTTTTGAATTGGCCACCCTTGACTCCAATTTCTCTGCGTGCCCCGTTGAATTGACCACCAATGCCTTAGACAGTGCCCTCCCGCCTTCAGAGTTCACCTCTCGAACCTCTGAGATTGTTTCTCTACTAACTGTGGCGCTACCGAAGTTCTGAGGGCCGACCCAGAGGGTAGCCTGTGATGGCGTGCTCCTCGGCTAGCAACAGGCTTTCCTCCGCAGCTGAGCTCTCGGCACCAAAACACCAGCGTGACAGTGAGTTTCAGGAGACAATGGCCTGTTGCAGTCCCCGGCCAGATATATAACACCCCTCCAATGTTCTGAACGCCATCCGAAATCCACCATCCTGTCATCCATGTCTGCATTGAATGCCCTGAGCTACCACCCCGCCATATTAATCCTTTGACGGTTGAGGTACTAAGGGAATTAATCCGCATGGGGTGTCACATGACAGCCATGTGGCTCAGCCCACCGAGCCCTGCTGTCACCCGCATCCGGGGAACCACCAGTTATTTTAAAAGAAAGAGGTAATATAATTACTGATCAAATGCGAAAATTATCAAGTGTCTATTTTTTTGAGGTAGCAAAAAATCACTTGATTTTGAAAATTGGTGATTTAGAATACACATTTTTTTGGAGCATATTTCTGGCACCTTAAATTTTCTTATGAACATTTTTTTAAACGTTAGTGATTTTCATGTTTATTTTGAAAAGCGTTGATGCAACATCAACCCCCTTTTCTCTCGATCATATTTTTAACACTTATAATTTTTTTTATGTATCAACTATGAACATTGTTTTTACAATGTTAGTAATTTTCGTTACTGATTTTCAAAATCGTTGAAGCAATAGCAACCCATTTTGTAAGAGGGCTTACTTTTGACACTTTAAATTTTTCTAATGTATTGAGTGTGAATAATTTTTTTTAAACGTTTGCGATTTTCATGTGAATGTTCAAAGTCATCCATTTTTTAAGGCATTTTTTTATGCTTAGTCTTCAATTGTAGAGGTTATCTTATTCCTCTTCTTATATTTGTTTCTAAGATGTTTGTTTTTTAAGAGATTTCCAAATATGTGTTTTTTGTTTTTTTTTCAATGTTTTTTTAACGAAATTTTAAGTATTTCGAGGTTAATAATTTTTAATAAATTTATTATATTTAATTAATCTTAAATGCACAGATAACGTTTAGTATATATATAATATATTATATATATTATATTATATATAATATATATGAAAAATAACTCAAAAAATAAATATTAATAATTAAAAAAAAAACAAAATAAATAAAAGTGAATTTGATAATTCAAAAATTAGCAAATCAAAAAAATACAAACTAAAATCTACCTTTTAAAATAAAAGAAAGTATATTGTAAGCTTGGTGGGACTACATTTTCATCATGTCCAGGATATCGCACTGATCGGGGAGATAGCACAAGATCTAAACCCATGACTTCTGGTTCGATGAGACTTCATTTCTACGACCATTAACAATTTGAGCTACCCCAAGCAGACTAAATTTTTCTTTTAAAATGAGTCCAAATATTTGAGTAAATTAAATTGAAAAAAAAGCTTAAATAAATATTTTTCACTTTTATGAAAAAATGAAAATTAAGTAAATTAATTGAAAATTTGTCATTAAAATTTATTTTAAAAAAAATATATAAATTTCCTTTAAAGAATTATTTAAAATTTTCTATTTAAAAACTTCTAGTTTTAATTTATAAAATAAAAATTTTAAATTTTAAAAAGTTATAATTTAAATATTATTTCTTTTTCTTTATTAAAATTAAAAAAATTGGCCCCGCCACCGCCTAGCCGAGGGACAATTTTGGGAACTGGCCATTATCTAGGTGAGCGCCTCAGGGCCAGTTCAGCTGTCTTAGAGGTCGGTTGGTCAACCCTGGGGCAACTTGTAGGCCCCTCCCTAGCCAAGGGCTGATTCCTAGAATTGGGCCTTAACTAGGCGGTAGCTGAGGCCAATTGTTTTTTTTTTAGTTTTAGCAAAAACAATTATTTAAGAATTTATTTATTTAAGTTAATTAAAATTACAATTTGTTTAGATAAACGTATTGCAATTAAATTTTGTTTATTTAAATAAATCAAAATTACATTTTTTTTTTACTTACAATTTTTTTAAATATTTTTTTTATTTTTTAGATTTTATTTACATTTTAAGTTTTATAATTTTTTCAAGTTTCAATTTTTTTAGTATTAAAATTTTTTTGACTTTTTAGTTTTTCCTAATTTAAAAAATAAATAATAATTCTTAAATAAACGTTTTACTAGTTTTTATTTTTAATTTAATATAATATATATATAGATTTACAAACTTATTTTTTGTTTATTTTTTCAATTTTTTTTCTAAACTCATTTTCCTGGAAAAAAAAGAAAAAGAGTTGACTAACTTTTTATTAATTTTTTAAATTCTTTTAATAAATTGTTTTAAATTTCTAAATATTTATTTAAAAAAATACTCCTAGTATTTTATTTTTTGTTTAAGTTTTAATTATATAATCATACTTCCATTATTTGGTTTTATATATAATATATATATATATATATATATATATATATATATATAATAAAGTAACGGGTTGAAGCATCTCAAAATCTCAAAACTTTTTATGAATTTCTTTTAAAGATATTTTTTATATTTATTTTTTATGTTTGATTTTCTTTTTTAGTCTTTTTTTTATCTTTTAATTTAATTTTATTGTTTAAATATAACGTGTTTTATTTATTAGTTGTTTTGTTTTTAAAGAATTTAGACTTCAGTGATTCATAATCTGTTTGTGAGAATAATTTCGGCAAAATACATAAAAAATCATTTGTCGACGCATTTCGAACCAACTAGTGTGGTTCATCGTGAGGACAAGTTGAAGATCCAATCTAACTGATAACTTAAATAGGGGCAGCAGGTCATTCCAACAGCTAAATTTTACTAAGTCACAGATAAACAGGACCTCTAACGGCTAGGTTTGACTAGGCCGAAGGGGAGGGACCCAGATTTTATTTATTTATTTTATTTATCTCTTTATTTATTATTATTATTAATAATTATTATTATTTATATTATCTATTTAATTAATTATTATTATATTATTATTATATAATATATATTATAGAATAAATATAATGGTAAATATTAATATTATATACCTATTGTTTTCATTATAAAGTGAGATTTAATAAAAAACTTAATAAAACTAAGAAACCTATTATTTTTATTTTATTTATAAATTTTATTTATTTATAATATTAATATTATTAATACTAATATTATGATAAAGTAATAAAATATAAACTACTACATATTATATGAAAGTAGTTAATAATATATTACAAATATCAATTTTAGGCTAATTACTAGCTAATAATATGAGTAATAATAATTATTATTATTATTATTTATTTTTTTATTCTTTTATTTTTTTAAGGTCTAATATTATTACAGGGGCTACATTATTTTATTATTTATAATAGTTCATGTTATAACTTATACCTTAAGGTTAATCTCTTTTTCTAGGAAAATGGTTTAAAGGACTCAATTATTAATATTTATATAATTCAAACCGGATTAAGGGAGGATAAAGGATAACACGAAACAAAAGAAAAGTAGGAATGAGGAGGTTAGGAAGACAGGACTGGGATCCAGCAACTACTAATCTTCTAGTCGTCATCCCTATTAAGATTTTTAGACCTTTCTTCAATTTCAAGAGCCTCTCTAAACTTCCGATGGCGAAACTGCATAACTTTTGCAGTGACACAAGCCTCTTCTATACATACATGATGTTTCGTCTTCTCAGCATGGTTTGCAAGGGCCGAGGACTTGGCCCTTCCATGCTTTAAGTCTACCGAATTCTCATTAATCCTTTGATTAATAGAACGACTGGTCTCACCAATGTATGGTGTCCCACAGGAACAGGGAATGACATAGGCGCCCTTCATGTCTTTAGGTTTGATAGGATCTTTTACAGATCTTAGGGAGCCACGGATGGTATTAAGAGGTTTAAAGGTTGCGGGGACATTGTGCCTTTTTAGAATCCTGGCAATCTTGTCAGTGGTTCCTTGGATGTGAGGTAGGTGAACCCCCATGACACGATCTTTAGGATCTTTTTGGATTGAAGGCTCCTCACGGGCCTTGAGGAAGGCTTTCTGACCCAGGTGTCTACTGTAACGATTTTTAACAAAAAAGTATAGGAGATGAGCCTTCTCCTTCTCCAAGCTCTTTTCATCAGATATTCTCAAAGCATGGGTAGCAAGCGTGCTAAGAACACCCAACTTCTGAGTGGGGAAATGATGGGAGCTAGCATGCAGATATTGATCAGTATGAGTTTTCTTTTGAAATATCTGGTGAGAAAAGGAACCATCCTCATTCTTAGAGATGAGAACATTCAGGAATGGAAGACATCCATTGACTTCCTTTTCCATATTGAATTTAATGGTGGAGGACTGGTTATTGAGATGACGGAAGAAAAGATCCAAATCAACATGACCATGAGACCAAACGACACCTGTGACATCTACAAATCTCTTCCATAGCTTCGATAACAGACGAGTAGAGGCCAAAGCTTTAGACTCAAAATCCTCCATAAAAATATTAGTGACAATAGGGGACAAGGGGGATCCCATGGCAACTCCATAGGTTTGCTCATAAAACTCCCCTTCGAAGTAAGGCACAACTCAACCAACCGAGAGATATCAGGGTGAGTAAGCTTGTTGATAACCTCCATGGCCTCATTGATGGGAATACAAGTGTATAGGGAGACCACGTCGAAACTTACTAGAATGTCCTCGGGTTCAAGCTTAATTCTCTTAATATCATCAATAAATGAGGCAGAGTCTTTAACGAACGACTCTGTGCGACCAACCAAGAGTCTAAGCTTCAAGGCGAGGAATTTTCCAAGGCACAACCTATCATATTGACAATGGGTCTCAAGGGAACCCCTTCCTTGTGGACCTTTAGAAGGCCATAGATCCTAGGTGTAATGGGGTTGCCCTCTATGAGTTTTTGGGATAGAGGATTAGTGAATTACACAACTTGATCGCAAGAGCTACTGCTCTAGAAACCCTCTTAAGAGGATTTTTAGAAAGTTTTTTCTAGCATCCACTATTACAAAGATGATCTAACATCTTATTTCGGTAATCCTCTCTGTCAAGGATGACGGCAGCCCCTCCTTTATCCGCTTTCAAGACAACGACAAGGCGATTCTGGTTTAAGGTTTTTAGAGCCTCAAACTCAGCTTTGCTGATATTACTTTGAGGAGGTTTTTCTCTCCTCAGGGCCACGACACAATCTTGCCTAATCGTGTATTTAGTCTTATGAGGAAGGCTCTTAATGCCAAATTCCACATCACAGATGATGTCTTCAACAAGAAATTTTCTAGGAGCTAAGGAAAAATTAAGACCTTTTCCTAAGAGACTGAAAACAAATGGGGGAAAGGAAAAGCTAGACAGATTGATCACCTTATTGCCTGGAGGGAGATGACGAGAAGATCCTCCAAGGTTATAATTTTTATTGTTGTTAAGAAATTCCTTACTTTTTTTATTATTATTGCTATTCTTATGGTAATTCATATTCTCGTTCCTAACTGCTCCCTTATTATTATTATAATTATATTTATTACTATTTACTTTACTATTATTAAGATTATTGTTCTCATCTTTGTCCAAATTATTATCACTATTAAGAATATTAATTTCCTCATTCCTAGCTACCATATTATCATTGTTACCATCATTGTTATAATTTTTATTATTATTTGCTTTACTATCATTGTAAATAATAATATTAAAATTATTAAAACTATTACATTCATGGTCCCTTTCACTATTATCATAATTAATAATACTATCATTATTATTATTATCATTAATATTATTATTATTTATTATACTATTATTATAATCAATAATACTATTATAATTCTTATTCTTATTATAATTATTATCACCTTTATTATTATTACAGTTGATAATATCAACAAACTCATCTTTGCACATACCAAAAGGGTTATCAATCGGGATATTATCACCATTTCCGTTCATGCAAGAGTCCAAACGAGGAGACGTACTAGAACAACCGACGCTAGGATCCACAGGGAACTTACCATCATGCATCAACTTGCCACCGTACTCCATCTGCTGAGAATAGTCCAGATACTTGTTGACCAGAGACTTACCATCTAGATCAGGGGCTGAGAAAACCGCAGCAAACGCATCAACCCTAGATCGACCGGAGCTGAAGAGCGGAGGGGAGGTCCCTAAAACAGAGGAGCTTAACCCACCAACATCACAGAGAGGATGAGAACGCACACCAGCACTGGGAAAGGGTCTAGTAGCTGGAGAGTGGATTAGTTTAATGCGTGGACTGGGGTTTCTGCTGGATTCAACGCTGGGAGGTTGGGACGATAATCCAATCTCCAAGCGATCCCTTGAATTTCCAGAGCAGGAGGAGGGCGAATATGAGCAGATTGATAAGGCTGTGCCTAAAACCCAAGACTTGATGAAAGAAACCTGGTTTATCGAGACCCGACTGTTCGATTGAGGATCAAAAGTTAAATCATAGGGCGAAGCCGAACGCCTGGATAGCTTAAGAAACTTGGCGGACTGCCTGAGCTTGAGTAACTCCTCCAAGCGCTGGGATTTAAGAGCTAATCAGGCATCGATCCTTGTCCAAAGGGGCGCGGAGAAGAGACTCAGAAGCTCAATATGCGAAGCCAGAAGAAGCCGGGAAAGGTGGTCAAGATTCTTCCTTACTCTGCAAATTACAGATCTAACCAACCCTAAGCTTGCCCTTAGAAAAATGCCATGATTATTGGGGATATTAAGGTTATTCTTAATTAGGGCAAAGTATGGAATATCTGAGGAATCCTTGCATCACTTTAGAAATGCCAGATCGGACTTCAACTTTGTGACCTGCATTCGTGCCCGTTCGAAACGATGAACTTTTTTTGCAGTGGCTTCTCCGTGCAGGGAAATTATTAAAGAATTTAGACTTATGTGATCCATAATCTGTTTGTGAGAATAATTTCGGCAAAATCACATAAAAAATCATTTTTCGACGTGTTTTGAACCAACTAGTGTGGTTCATCGTCAGGACAAGTTGAAGATCCAATCTGAGCGATAAGTTAAATAGGGACAGTAGGCCATTCCAACAACTAAAATTTACTGAGTAATGGATAAACAGGACATCTAACGGCTAGGTCTAACCAGGCCCAAGGGGAGGGACCCAAATTTATTTATTTGTTATTTATCTCTTTATTTATTTACTATGTATTATAATAATAATTATTATATTATCTATTTACTATATTTATATATTATTCATCTATATATTATATACTATTATATTATAAATAATATATATATATATATATATATATATAATATATAAATTAAGAATAAATATAATGGTAAATATATATATTAGTATACCCACTATTCATGTATTAAAAGTGAGATTTAAATTCAAAAGCTTGTATTAAAACTAAGGAAATTATTATTTTTTTTTATTTATAAAAATTTGACTTAATTAATTAATTGTATTTAATATTAATTTATTAAACAATATTATATAAAGTAATAAAATATAAAATAATCTATTATTATGATTAATAGTAGTGTTAATAATATTATTATTAATATTGAGATTTTAGGCTAATATTTACTAGTATATAATTCTGAATAATCAATTAATAATAATTAATAATAATTATTGAATTATTATTATTATTATTCTTTTTAAGGACTAATATTATTACAGGGGCTACATTATTGTATTCAATCTTTTGATTTTTTATATGCTTTGTATTTTCATTTTTATTTATTTATCTATTTATTTATTGTTTTCTTTTGTAGGGTTCATGTCGATCATCAACTAGAAACCTTATCTCATTACATGTCAATTTGATATGAGATTTTAAAGTTGTCATTATAATGGACATGTCTACCCCACATCGTATCAATTTCATGATTTATTTTTAAGATTTCATTGCAATAAGTCGAGTTTGCCTACACCACATGTGCATTTGATGGTTGATTTTTAATTTTTTGTTGTAATGTGTCAAACTCTCTTAAGCTAAGATTTTAAAATAAGTATACTTTTAGTATTTAGAAACCAAATTACTATCTGTATGATGACTCTATTATTTAGGTGTTCATTTTTAAAGATTTTTTAATCATATAGTTTTTCGATAATTCCTTGGTTGAAATATATTGAAAACTTAAGGTTTTTTGGAGTCACAATATTTGGTTTTAATTCCATGGTTCAAGACATGTCAAATTTTTAAGTTTTTTCTAACTCATGATATTTTATCTTTAATGCTATGGTGTAAAACAATTATAATTATTTTATTTTTAAAGTCATGATTGAAAATTGTTTAAATTTTAAGGCTATTCAGAGACATTATATTTTATCTTTAATGTCGTGCTTGAAAATTGTTGCAATTTCAAGGTTTTTCAGAGTCTTGATATTATATGTTCAATGCCATTGCTAAGAAATGTTGAAAATTTACCCCAAAAAAAAATGTTAATCGAGCATCAACACTTTCCGATTTAAAGGTGTTTTTTGCACCAAATAAAAATGATTTTCTTTGCTTTTTATTGTTAGTTTTGAAAAATATTGAAAATTTACTCTGAAAAAAAAGTGCTAATGTAGAATCAAAACTTTTGTTTTCAAGTTTTTTTTTCACATTTTTTTGGGGTTTCTTTTCTAGAGTTCTCATTTTCATGTAATAATACTTGAGTTAGGTATGAGCAGATGAGAAGTTGATATATGTTTTGTATTCCTATCAGAAATATATGTGTACAGTTTGACTTGTGTAGAGAGGCCTTTGCCAAAATTGATAGTAGGTGCAATAGAAAAGCTTCTAGAAGAAACTCTTAGTGTTACTGTATTTTTTGAGCCATTAATATCTTCAGCTATTAGAACAACCTTTGAAGCCACCACGATAAAAAGGTAGGGGAAGTGCAGGTTATCTGAATATCATGTTGACAACTCTATCATTTTTTGGACGAGAACATGAAAAAGTATAGGAATGGATGAGAGTCCTTGCAAAATATGGATTATGCTCCTACTTCAGTTTGGTGTGCTAAAAAATAAACCTAAGCTGAAGTAGTTTAGAGAAAGTTAAATTTCCAACTTAGGCTTGCAAGGACAAGAATAAGGTTCTGGTAATTTCTCATTCATTCATGCTATCTTTTACAATTAAAATGGAAAAAAATGATACGAGGATGTCTTCAAAACTGTGCATTTGATAACTGTGAAATTTGGATGAGAGAACCCTTATGGTAGGATGAACAATCCTGCAACATTTCAGGAAAAAATAATTTATGATTCTTGATAAATTAAACATCATCACTTACAACCATTTTTCTTATATCTTGAGATATGTAGATTAGATATCTCTAAATTTTGTTCTGGAGAAGCACTAAAATATTAAAAACCTACTTATAAAATTTCATTGAGATCTAGTTTGTACTTTGTGCTAAATTGGTTAAGAAAATTTGATGTTACACTAGTAATAGTTTAGAGTAAGTCTTGTAGTAACTTATTTATTATATCTTAGGATCTATGAATTTTTTTCTATGATTTTTTGGTAGATAATTATATTAAATGATGATAAATGTAACCACATAAAATTGTCTCAATCTGAAGTGTATGATTTGCATGAAATGTCAATTTCTTTGAATCTGCATCAACTCAATGTATAAGATACTGCAACATAGATTGTTTCAACTCCACTATAATTATCGAAAGGATACTTTTGAAGGTATGTTGGCTACTCGAATTGAACATAAAATTCATTATTTCTTTTCACAAAAATATGATGGACTTGGGAAGGTATCAATATGAAACTGAGTATGGAAACATAAGGGGAACCTAGCCACTTATGCATTTCAATTCTTGTTGATGCCAAAATCAGGGATGTGACAGGGATAATTTTTTCAATAAAGAGGAAAGTTTGATGCTCTAATTCCTAGCTGATAGACGTAAAAAATGAAAATGAAAATATTTTCCAAGGGTAAAATAAAAAATGGTAAGAGTGCCATGGAATATGCTGTTCACGAAAATAACCAAAATAGAGTGATAATAGAAATCACATTCCACTTTACTTGTTGTCAATGATATTCTTGGTACAACCATGCATGATGGTTGCATTTTGAAATGAGGTTAAACTTTTTTCTCCACTCTATCTTGATTGCATGAGGAAATACAAAAGTGGAGGTTGTTGGGTTGTGTTATATTGTTTCCATGACTAACCTACGTAGTGTACTGGGGGTTTAGAGACCCCCCTTCGTTGTGTCGATTGCACAGCAAGGTGGTCACAGAGGGGAAGGCATCCCCACCTATCCAGGGGTGGGTAGCCGCCCTCTACGGGGTCTAGGGCAGTGCCCTAGGAAAACTTCTTTTGGACCCTCTATTAGATTGGGAAAACCTACCTATGGTTTTTGGTCCATGGTATTCGATGCTTCAGCATGTATAAATATGTATTATAACATTGAAAGGAACATAAAGAAAAATTAAGATCATAGTCTCGGTTTTGGGATCCAGGGGAAAATCTTTGTGTATATTTGTTTTATGTGTTATGCTCTTGCATTGTTTATTTTCTGTGTTTTAGAATTCATATGTAAGTATTTTTTGTATAGGGTTAAAACCTACATTTCATATCAGTGTTGTTTTGGCTTCAAGGGGACACCTTTGCTGCTTAGGGGCTTTGCTCAGGCCGGTGGTTGACCCTGTTCAGTGGGAGATCTATGAGATCAATTCTGGTGGTGAAAGAAGATGGAAAGCAATGGAAAGATAGAGATCAAGAAATTTAATGGTCAGAGTTTTGAGTTGTTGAAACTCAAGATGGAGGATTTGTTGGTGGATAAAGATCATTGGATCATGGTAGATCTAAGTACTAAACCAACAGGAGTATCTAATGAAGAATGGAAGAAGTTGGATCGGAAAGAAAAGAGCACAATATGATTGTGTGTCTCAGATCCAGTATTGTTGAATGTATCATGGGAAGCTACGACGAAGGCTTTGTGGGACGAGTTAGGGACTTTGTACCAATCTAAGTCTCTAGTGAATAAATTTTTCTTGCGGAAAAAGCTGTATAACCTAAGGATGAAAGATGGAAACTTTACACATATAGTGTATCATGTCGAAGTTTATGATCATCCTAGTTGAGAATTCAATGTCAAATATTTAAGAAATTAAATCCACCAATAACATGTATATAAAAATCACATATAAATTCACTAAGATGTTTGAGAGATAATTTATTTATGTTCCATACCTTTTTTGGATTCTTATCCTCCAATTCTTATGAGAGTAACCAATTTACTCATAAGATGCTTTATCCATTACCACTAGCTAGAATTGTTGTCTTAGCATGGCACCATTAAGAATCCCCATTTCTTTACCCATCAACATCATACTAATCCCTTTTACATCTACATTCAATGGTGCTTCTTGTGGAGTATGATTATTCCTTTTTTATGTTGAATTCAAAATTATAGTAAGTGGGTGAGTGACTCTATATCTTCTAGATTTCATAGTTTGAAACTTATCAGAAAGAAAGTTATAGAAAACTTTGAAGCTAAGTTCTCTAAGGAATTTTAAGATAAAGGTAGAAGCATGTTGAGTACTTCAAGAGGTTGGAAAAGAATACCACTATTCTAAATGACCCCTCCTAGAAAGGTAAGAACACCAAGTGAAAAGAGGTAGAGGGCCAAGAAAGATTTCATAATAGTGGTGAAATGAAACCAAGGCTTATCAACATGCATAAGTTAGATGAAAAATAATAGAAATCACAAGGTATAAATCAGTGTAATCCTCTTGTTGTAAGGGGAAAAAATGATGAAGAACGTAAATGAGGCTCATTTTCTAGGTTATGGAAGGTTAAAAGGAATGATTCCAAAAAGGTATACAATAACATTGCATGGACACCAACAAATAAAATAGGTGTTAATCTATGGATTCCATTTATACATAAGCTCTTCCACGAAGTTACAAGATGGAAAATGAATATGGGGTAATATCGCAACATGTTAGGGTTGGAACTAAGGCACAATGAGGATGGCCATGATGGTCAAGATTGCAACATAGATGGAAAGAGAATACCTACCCTACATGCTAGGTTCAAGAGTAACACACCTAAGATTGAGTGGATGTCAGAATGGAAATTCCACCCCATCCTATAAAAACCAATGAGAAAGACTAAACCCATGGTTAAATCACATAATCGAAAAATTAAAACATGGGTGAGGTAAGAATGGGGCCATATATTTTTTATTTTTTGGGTTTTATAATTTTTTTTTGGAGTTTTTGGCATATACAATGTATTAGAAAAGTGCTTTCATCACACACCAAAACAAACGAGTAAAAAAATAAAACACACTCATATGTACAATATGTACTAGAGTAATAGAGTCCAATAGGTTAGTTCCAGGAGTGCCCACTTCTTAACATAGGCCAAGGATTTCCATACATAAATCCATGGACTATCATAGGTACCATATGGGAAAGCATGATGGGGCCATGCCATAAATATTTTAACTTTTTGATTCCTAAATATGGATGATTGTAAGGAAAACCTATAGCCATAATGTTATTAGGAATGACCCGCAAACATAAAAGGGTAGTGGTCTTATGAGCTACTATAAATCCTTGACAACAATTATCAAGAAATGAAGAACACATAGTACATTAATACATTGGTGGACATGATTCATTCTATTCATTTACAAGTTCAACATTAGAAACTTAAGACTTGACTCCGTCAGAGGGTGGCACTTCTAGGCATGGTCAACAAAATGGATCCTAGGTCAACTCAATATTTTATTTCCCAATTTCTACATTTTATTACTAATAGAAAATAGACAAATCATTAGGAAAAATTTCCCTAGTATTATCAACAGGATCCATGACCTCTAAGATGACTTGTTAGGAAGGAGACTTGTTGGTATGAGAAAGTTAGAGCATGCTTTCTGTTTTGTCAAATAGGCAAACTCTTGTTATGGGGATACTGACTAGGCATCCATATAGCCCAGTCAGAAAAAAGAATATTCTAGGGAATATTCCTTGGAATATTATTGGAATATCCCCATAGGTGGCTTAACTAGATTTTGACATGTGTCAGCATCGGATTGGTCAATAGCACATTGGGTGGAACAATGAGAGGGTGACACGTAGGAAGCCTGAAGGCTTCCACATTCCCTCTCAAAGGTCATTTAAAAGTTTATATGGAAAGATGGGGAGTTGAACCCATGACCTCCTCCACACAAGCACCATGCCTTACCACTATGTCGCACCACAAGTCTTAACCACTAGCATTAAATACTAGTATGTGACCAACATTGCAAACCCCTTAACCACTAGCATTTTATGCTAATTGTACGATTAATCTAAGATTATTGGTAATTAATCCTTGCTTATCATTAATTAAGTGTGTGTTTAACTTGGTGGTTGTTTTGGAAGGTCCGTGAAATCCGAAATTTCTCCATTATTGGCGGGGTTAAACGAAATTTCTCCAGTTTTGGTGGAATTTTCCAAGGGAAAACTAAAGAGGCCATAACTCTGGCATATTTTGATGAATTTTGGCTCAAAAAGGGTCATTCCTATATGATTTGGATGGTATGAAAACAATGGAATAGGTTACAAAGGTAAAAAGACAATTATGTATGTGATTTTTCTATGTTGAAGTTTAAGGAAGCCCAAGGCCACCAGGAGAGGAGGTCAATCCTAAACCAATTGAAGCCCAATTGTAGAGATTGAAGAGTCATTTTTGGGGTTTTTGGGTCTTATGAATCGAATGGATCAAGTTTGAAAGCCAGTGGAGCATTGTGGGTGCACGTAATCAGAGAATTTACCATTAATCCAAAGAGGGCCTAGTCATTGAAGCATGTCCAAGGAGATGTAGCCCAGGAGGAGTGAACTCCTTTATCAGCTTTCTATTATGTGTTTGTTGTTTTTACTTATCTAAATTTCACTTGTTGTATATGTGTTTTAAACAACTAATTAAACTCATGAATTTCTTATAAGAGACACTCAAACTTGACACATAATCCTTCACATTTTTGTTAATTTAAGACAATCCTAGACACAAATTTTTAACACTAATGAGGGAGCTGGCATAACATTAATAAGTTTCCAAACTTTCAAATCACGTTGGTATCCGAGAACTTGTGAGATCATTTTAACCTTGAGATGGTTTGCCAAGGATAGCTAGAAAAAAAACTATTGGTTTGGTATTTTTCAAGGAGAATTTAAGTGTGTGCAAGTTTATGTGATCGAAGCTTCAACAAGTGATGTTTCTAATCCATCTTCCTTAGCAAGATTATTTGATGAACAAATGTTGCAAGAGATTATCATCATGAGATACAGAGTGCATGAGATGTATGAATATAGGAAGGAGAACACCATACTTCAAGAGTAGTTGATGGCCATGAAGGAGGAGAAGCAAGAGCTTCTTGAAAAGATGGATGAGATGGAGATTCCACTTCGTGATTCCAAGGAAACCCTAGCTAAGTATGTGCATGAAAATGAGGTATGCAGTTCAAGTCTGTCTTCGATTTCCTCTCAAAATGAATGTTTTGGTGCTTTTGAAAGACACGCTAGAGGAATAGGGTCCAAACTATTGATGATTATCGGCTATGAAGGTAAAGGGTTAGGAAAACATGCAGAAGGCATAGTTGAACCAATTGTTGTTGAGGAAAGACCTAGGTATTTGGGTCTTGGTGATTTACATCATGATGGAGAATGGTCCAAATCCAAGGAGGCACATGAAGGTGTTCTGAGAAGGACTTTGATTAAATGTTCGTTACCTCAGCCTTGTGAAGTTTGTGTTCATGAGGAGCACAAAAGTTTTATACTCACTTTCTAAGAAGATGCTCATAAGGATGGAACTGGTGGAAATGGAAAACAAGAGGATGTTGAAAGCTCTAATATCATTGAAACCATTGTTGGCATTCTGAAGAAAGACAATACCTCATCAAATTAACCTCCTAAAGAAGAAAGCAAAGGTGAATATGAAAGTTATATAAATATTCCCTAAATCAAGTTTCTTTTGATTATGGTAAACATGGTAAATATTGATGTAAGATTTGAAGAAAATTTACCTGTTCCTTTTGTGGTTTGAATAACCATACTGTTTTGAGGTGTTGGAGGAGGATATCCATACATAGTAAACTTTCAAAACAAAAGAGATAGAAAGCCAATGGTCTATTGGATAATGTAAACCATGTTGAGAAAAAGATGCAGTTAGTTTGCACTCATTTCCATAAGCAGGATCATCTTGTAGAAAAGTGTTGGACTTTGCATCCAACAAGTCATCCACAACATTTGAAGAAGGTGGAGAGAGATTTTGGAAAGAAAGGAAAAGAGGATTCCATAATTGATGTGGCTGACAATGATACACTTGATGAAGTGCATCTGAAAGAAGTGTTATTGAAATGGTTTGGGAATAAATGGTTATATTTCTTAACCAATTAAGGCCTTACATTTATTTTGATAATTGATGCAAATATTGACTTATTGATGCATTTCCTTATTATTTGGATGAATTTATTTTTCTTCTAAAAGTATGCAACATATTGCATGAAGCAAGATGTTGGAAAAGTAGATTTAGGTTGACTCACTTAGATCCAGCAAAGTTGGTAATTTGCAACTACAAATTTGTATCCATGTTTCGTGTTTTAACTTGCATGTTTACGCCAAGAAGGTTTTGTTGGCATTATGATGTATGTGTTGTACTTGATGTAAACCCACTTGTAGAAGAAAAACTCACCTGTATATGGTAACTAGATGAATCTATAGAAGAGAGATCAACTATGACAGAATGCATGACGGTAGTGTTTACAGATGTGATGAATTTCAATGCAGCTTTAAGGAATCAGTTCAGAAGGAAACTCACTCAAATGAAAGTATAGTAGGTATACAACAAAAAATTAGAGATCGGTCTTCATAGAATGAAGAAAGAGAGGTATACACAAGTTCAACAGTGTCCAAGATATGTATACAGGCAGGTTAACTGTATACAAGCTACGTATACCTACACATGCACTTTCATAGAAGGAAAAGTGTGTCTACCTTGGAAAACTAAATTTTTGGTCTGATGCATTTGGTCCATACTAGTTTGATCCATGGTATTGGTCCAAGGTATCTGGTCCGAGGTATTGACCCCAAGTATTTGGTCCAAGGTATTGGTCCTAAGTGGTTTTGGTCCATGGTATTGCAAAAGGACTAAGACTATAAAAGCAGGAGAAGATCATTAGGCCAAGCTGTGCAAGTATCGAATATCTGATGAAGTGTGAGATCTAATATGCGAGTTATTGGCTTATGGTGCTACGCTTGATATAAACCAAGGATGAACCTTATCATTTGATGAAGGATAAGATCTAATGATATATCAAGATCTTAAGGCTTGAAGTGAATTATTTTTTACGTGGTTTGATCATGCATCTGAATAACTGACACATGTTGTAGCTTGTAAATATGAAGATCTGGGTATGATTAAAGGGTGGAATATTTGTAATGTTTAAATGATCATTTACAGATCTGTACGAAAGTTCACTTTCACAAAGAAGCATATACATGCTAGTTCTGCATATCCAGGCTGTGTATACATCCTAAATTTGATTTGCAGATCTGTACGCTGGTTCGCTTTGAGGAAAGTGTATATGCGCATAGGTTTCACACATGAAAGTAGTGTATACCTTATAAAATATGTTTTAGTTACTTTTGTTTGCTGTTGCAGTGTTTTGGGTTCTGGCTTGGGTTCTAGTGACTGTATTCTGGTGACAACAATTTGAATAATCAGACTAATGGGTTGTTAAAGTGGTTGATCGATTTAGTTGTGGTTGGTTCAAAAGGAGATTGGTTGATGCAGATATATTTGATGATTGAATGATTTTTTTATGGATCCAGTATGAAAATGTATGAGATGTGGTCCCTGGAAGAAAAGAGAAGGTTGTAGCATTCTATAGGTTGGCACCTACGTACTAGTAAACGTATCAGCTAGTACAAGAGCTAGGGGGTTGTAGCTGCCTTCCAGTAGAAGCTGGAGAATGAGAGAAGGTTGTAGCCTTCTGCAGGTAGAAGCCTGCGTACTGGTATCATATTGCACTAGTACAAAAATTGTAAACATAATTTTCTATTATTAAAATAAGATAGAGATGACTACAGCAGGTGGTTTTCACCCACATTGGATTTTCACCTTATATCTTGGTGTTCATGTGTGTTGCTTATGTGTGACACTTCATTCTATTTTTACTACACTCTCTAATGAATTCCTAATATACTGGTTAAAGTTCAATGTATGATAATTTGGGTAAATCAACAGATCTTTGCATCGACACTGGTTGCATTAAGTACAAGTTGTGTATAAATGCTAGTTCACTTAGTTGAAGTATTGTATGCAAATCAGTTTTGAAAATTAAAATATTGATCTGATAATACTGATTCACCCCCCGTCTAAGTATTATTTCCAATAATTTGTATCATAGCAGGTCCTTCATAAGAAGCTTGATCACTTGAAGGAAGATCCAACATCATGAGTAATCAAGAAACCAAGGGATCCATCAGACCGCCAATCTTTGATGGGAGCAACTTTGTTTACTGTAAGGTAATAACCACAAGCTATCTTCAATCACTTGGAACAGATGTTTGGGAAATCGTGGAAGGAGGATATACATTTCCATTAGCAATTCCTACAAATAATGCAGGTAAAAAGTAATATGAAACCAATGCCAAGGTTGTCAATACCTTATTGGGAAGTATGTCACAATCAGAGTTTGTCAAAGTTATGCAGCTTAAATCAGCCAAAGAAATATGGGACAAAATCATTGTAAGCTGCAAAGGAGACTCTCAAGTAAACGTGCGGAACTGCAAACTCTCAGAATTCAATATGAAACTCTCAACATGCACAATGATGAAAGTATAGTTAGTTACTTCTTGCATATAGATGAGGTTGTTAATTGCATGAAGAATATGGGTGAAAACATAAAGGAAGCTACCTTATTTGAAAAAATTTTAAGATCGTTGCCTACTAAAATTGAATCAAAAGTATCTGTCATAGAAGAAAAGCAGGATCTACAGACTATTAGTATGACACAGCTTCACGAAATCTTAATTGCCTTTGAGATGAGAAAAGGAGGTCCTTCAGATATGAGAGAAGCTACATTCAAAGCTTCAGGAAAAGGAAAAGAAGAAATCAATGAATCAGGACATATTTCGAAAGAAGAAGAGGAAGTAAAATTTGTCAAGAAGCTTCAGCAGGGTTCTGGAAGATTCAAAGGTAAACTAGCTTTCAAATGTTTTTCTTATGGTAGAGTCGGTGATTATGCTACCAAATATCCTCATAAAGATAAAAATGAATAAAGGGAAGGAATCTGCAAAATGGAATAGAAAACAAAGTGTAAGTAAAAAGAGCTACTATACTCATGAAGATAGCGATGGTTTATGAAGTAGTGATGAATATGAAAAGAGTAATGACTATAGACTTCTGATGGCTTATGAAGATGATGATTTGTTAGATGCTTTAGATCAAGATGAAATTTATGAAGAAATCTCTAAAATCAAAATTTTTTTACAAGAAAATAATATTATTATAGATACCTTGACATACCAACTTGCTAAAAGAGAAAAATAGAATGAAAAACTAGAATGTGAAATTGTGGGTCTAAGAAAGGATCTTAAGAAAACAAAAGCTCTCAATATTAGATTTGCTAAAGGATAAAAAAAGTTAAATGAGATTATTAAAGTGCAACATTCTCCTCTGATACATATAGGTCTTGAATATAGTGAAGAAGCATCTGAATCACAGAAGTCGTCAACCTCCACTAAAAGCTATCTTGATGCAGCAAAGAGCAATGGACAGTTTGACAATCGTTAGCAATGGCATAAAGGAGATCACAAAGTAAGTCAAGCTCAATTAACTTCAAGGATGAATATAATCCACAACCAACCTTAGGTAAATCATACCCAGTTTACTTCAAATATTAATATCAATAGAAACTACAATCACCAGGTCACTAGATTCGATAATCGCAGGAACTTCTTTAATGGGAAATGTTTCTCATGTCATAATTTTGGACACAAAGCTGCTCAATGTGTTGCCTACAAAACCATCATGAGTAGAGAAGCACGAAATCAAAGGAATGTGACAGGGATCAAGAAAAGTTCCTATAATAAATTTTCTCTTCTTGAAAATGAAATAGAATGCTCAATCTGTAACAACTTTTGCCATGAAGAATCTAAATGCAGGAGTAAATTTTGGAAAATATCTCAAAAGGAGAAAACTCCATTAAATCCCAAAATATGGAGAAATAAAGAACCACAAATAGAACAATGTGGTATAGCCTTGTATGCAGAAGGGCAAGAAAACCATTGGTATATCGACAGTGGATGCTCAAAACACATGACAGAGGAAAAAGAAAAACTACACTCATATAATGCTTTAGAAAAGGAAAAGAGTGTCTCATTTGGAAATGACACTCCTACTATCATAAAAGGTAAAGGCTCTATTTTCTTAAAAAAAAAAATTAAGGCTCAGAGTGTTACCTATGTTGATGGATTAAAGCATAACCTGTTGAGTGTGAGTAAAATGTGTGATCAAGGAAATGAAGTAGTGCTTCGATCAAATGGATGTGTTCTTCATGAGATTCATACAGGAGAAACCATGATCAAAGGGAAAAGAACTCCGAACAACCTATACATACTCAAGAGAGGACAACAATAGTGCTATCTAAGCAAAAATGATGAAAATTGGCTATGGCACAGAAGATTGAGACATCTAAGCTTTTCTCAAATAAGAAAAGCATGCAGATTCCAGGATGTTCGTGATCTTCTAGATATCAACATTCCTAAAAATACTATATGAAAATCATGTCAATTTGGTAAGCAGACCATATCTCATTTCATCGAAAAGGAAGGGTTAGCTAGTATGCCTCTTGAACTTATTCATACTAATTTATGTCGACCATCAAGGAAAAAGTCACCATGTGGAGAAGAATACTTTATATTATTCATTGATGATTTTCCGAGAATGTGTTAGATAGGTCTTCTAGAGCATAAATATGAAGCATTTGAAAAATTCAAAGCCTTCAAAGCTTTGGTTGAGAATGAATCATATTGCAAAATCAAATGCCTCAGATGTGATCGAGGAGGGGAATTTACCTCAGATGAATTTTTTGAATTTTGTGAACAACATCGAATAAAAAGGCAGTTCTCCACTGCAAGGACTTCTCAAGAAAATGGAGTGGTAGAAAGGATGAACAGAACTATTCAACAAATGGCTCGTGCTATGCTAGATGAATCTTGAACTCATGCAATCTTCTGGGGTGAAGCTACATTCACCGTCATCACTATTCTCAACCAAGAAAATGTTCAGGTAAACAACACTCAAAATCTACATGAACTTTGATATGGTAAGACTCATACTATGAAATACTTCAAAGTTTTCGGAAGCAAATGTTACATAAAAAGGACAGATAAAAAAATTGGTAAGTTTGAAACTAGAGCAGATGAAGCTATTCTTCTTGGCTACGCTTTCTGAAGTACAGAATATAATTATTACAATAAAATACTTAGGAAAATTATTGAAAGTATTGATGTTGTGATTTATGAAGCACACAAAAATCCAAAATAGATAAAAATTGAAAATTATGACAATGAAGAAGATGAGGATCATTTTCCCACATCAAATCACATTGATTCTGAAGAAGAAACCAATTAAGCACGAGAAGAAGAGATACTGATAGAAGAAAAGACTTCGTCCAAGTATGTTCAAAAAAATCATCCGAAACTCAAATTTTAGGGGAAAAAGGGACAAGTGTGTAGACTAGAAGAACCATTGCTAAAACTTCAAGCTATCTAGCATTAATATCTTCCACTGAACCTCACAATGTAAATGAAGAATGTAGAGATGAATGTTGGGTCAAGGCCATGAATGAAGAACTTAAGAAAATCAAAAAGAATAATACTTGGGAATTAGTTCCTAGACCTCATGATAAGAATATCATAGGCACTAAATGGATATTCAAAAACAAGCTTAACGAAAATGGAGAAGTTGTTAGAAACAAGGCTAGACTTGTTTGCAAAGGATATGCTCAACAAGAAGGTATAGATTTTGAAGAAACTTTTGCACCTGTTGCTAGACTTGAAGCCATAAGAATGTTTCTTTCTCTTTCTAGTTTTCAAAAATTCAAAGTATACCAAATGGATG
>APFE030866754.1:47898-82202 GCA_000404065.3 Pinus taeda
GTGAGCTTACCTATTTTCTTGGTCTACAAGTTCAACAAAATAAAGATGGTATTTTTCTCTCACAAACCAAATATCTCAAATAGATCCTGAAAAAGTATGGCATGAAAGATTCTAAACCAGTATGTACTCCAATGGTAACATGATGCAGTCTTACCTCAAATGATGAATAAATAGTAGTACATCAACCAACTTACAGATACATGATTGGTAGTCTGCTTTATCTAACAGGTACTTGACCAAACATCGTGCATGCAAAGGGAATAGTTGGAAGATTCAAATAAAATACAAAGGAATCACATCTTGAGCTAGTCAAGATATTTTTCAAATATCTTCAAGGAACACACAACTTTGGCTTATGGTATCCTAGAGATATAGATCTTACACATCATGCATATATAGATGTAGATTGTGTAGGAAGTGTTGATGACAGAAAAAGCACTAGTGGTGGTGCATTCTATATGGGTTCTAGGTTAGTGTCTTGGTTTAGCAAGAAACAAAGATCAATTGCATTATCTACAGCTGAAGCAGAATACGTGGCTGCTGCATCTTTCTACACACAACTAATTTGGGTGATGAAAACATTACAAGACATTCATATCACATGTAATCCACCCATCTCCATTCTATGTGATAATACAAGTGCCATCAGTATTTCAAACAATCTAGTAATCCACTCCAAGACCAAAAACATACCCATCAAATATCATTTCCTACTTGAACAAGTGCTTGAACAAAAGGTAAAATTGGAGTATGTTCCCTCTAAAGAACAAGTTGCTGATATATTCACTAAACCACTACCCAGAGAGACATCTGAATATCTCAGACAAAAGCTGGGAGTAGTTTCTACATCGTCCTACTATTAAATCCTAGTTTTCAGAGAAAGGTGGTTATACATGAGTTTCATGAAGCATATTCCCATACATATGCCAGTTTCTGTGGGAACAATAGCGTATATGTTGGTTTAAAGAAAAACAATAGGATAGACTTAGGAAAAAGGGTCTGCTATAGTTTTGTCAAATATCTACCTTATTTGATGATGGTTTCAATCTGCTGATAACATAAGCAAATATATTGGTCCTCATAAAGTTTTTGATAACTTGATGTATGTTTGATTGATGATAATTCTTGGATATCTCTTACTGACATATGCAATGATCAGATCTGACAGTGAATAGGCAGAACAAGTTCAAGGGGAGAACATGGCTGATGATATTTTGGGAACTAATGATGGACATATATAGGTTGCTTGTCTCGATGCTATGGACAGATGTTGCTAATGGTGTAGATCATATGATAGTTGCTAATGACTATCATGGTCTTGTTTAAGATATTTGTTCTCTGTTATATATGTCATGTATATCTTAGAATGTAACGGTCATGAAAAGACCTAATTTGTAACCCCACTATGAATGGGATGGATGATGTAATGTTTCTTGTTTTTTACATGTATAAACAATTGATATATCCCTACTTGGTTGGGATATGGATGTATGTATGAGTCATTGGTGATAGGAATGTCATTTTTGATGTATGTATATAGTCATGTTATTCTTTTAGAACATCTCTTTGCAGACTTTGCTTATGCTCAAGGAGAGCATGGACTTGATCATGGCACCTCAATAAGCACACTTCAACATATCAAAAAATTTAGCATGCACTTAGGGGGAGCATGACCCTTTGCCCTTGATGTCAAAGGGGGAGAGTGAATTGGTGTGGTTGTTTCCATCAAGTCCAAAGGGGGAGATTGTTGGCATTATGATGTATATGTTGTACTTGATGGAAACCCACTTGCAGATGAACAAATCACCTATATATGATAAC
This sequence comes from Pinus taeda, assembly GCA_000404065.3. Lineage (NCBI taxonomy): Eukaryota > Viridiplantae > Streptophyta > Pinopsida > Pinales > Pinaceae > Pinus > Pinus taeda. Next base: position 49,720 of record APFE030866754.1, read on the forward strand.
TAGATGAATCTACAGAAGAGATATCATATGTGACAAAATGCATGACAATAATGTTTACAGATGTGATGGAATGCAGGGCAACTTCAAGGAATCAGTTTAGAAGGCAACTCAATCAGATGAAACTATAGCAGGTAAATAATAAAGAATTATAGATTAGTGTTCACAAAATGAAGAAAGAGGAGTACACATAGGTTCACCATTGACCAAGTTGCGTATACATGCAGGTTCACTATATACGAGCTAGGTATACGTACACACGCACTTTCACAGAAGGAAAAGTGCATATAGCTTGGGAAACTAAATTTTTGGTTTGAAACATTTGGTCCATGGTATTTTTATCCATGGTATTGGTCTAAGGTATTTGGTCCGAGGTATTGACCCCAGGTATTTGGTCCAAGGTATTGGTCCTAAGTGGTTTTGGTCCATGGTATTGAGAAAGGCCTAAGACTATAAAACGTGGAGAAGATCATTATGCCAAGGTGTGCAAGTATTGAATATCTGATGAAGTATGAGATCTAATATGCAGGTTATTGGCTTATGCTGCTATGCTTGATTTGAACCAAGGATGAGCCTTAGCGTTTAATGAAGGATAAGATCTAATGATGTATCAAGATCTTAAGGATTGAAGTGAATTATTTTTATTTGGTTTGATCATGTATCTAAATAACTAATGCATGTTGTAGTCTGTAGGTATGATGATGTAGGTATTACCGAAGTATAGAATATTTGTAATGTTTAAATCATCATTTACAGATCTATACGTAGGTTCACTTTAGAAAATAAGTGTATACATGCTAGTTCTACATATCCAAGTTACATATACATCATAAATTTGATTTTCATATCTGTACACTGGTTCGCTTTGAGGAAAGCACATATGCACACAGGTTCGACACATGGAAGTATCATATAACTTATAAAATATGTTTTAGTTGCTTTTGTTTGCTGTTTTAGTGTTCTGGGTTCTCGCTTAGATTCTGGTGATTGTATTTTGGTGATAGCATTCTAAATAATTAGATGAATGGGGTGTCAAAGTGGTTGATAGATTCAGTTATGGTTGGTTCAAAAGGAGATTGGTTGATGTAGATATTTTTGATGATTGAACAATGTTGTTGATGGATCCAGTCTGAAAATTTATGAAACGTGGTCCCTGGAGAAAAATAGAAGGTTGTAGCCTTCTATAAGTCGACAACTACGTACTAGTAAACATATCAGCTAGTACAAGAGCTAGGGGTTGTAGCTCCCTTCTAGTAGAAGCTAGAAAATGAGAGAAGGTTGTAGCCTTCTGCAGGTGGAAGCCTGCATACTGGTATAAGAATGCACCAACAAAAAAATTATAAACATAATTTTCTATTATTAAAAGATAGAGACAACTGCAGCAAGAGGTTTTCACACACATTGGGTTTCCACCTTATATCGTTGCATTCATGTGTGTTGCTTATGTGTGATACTTCATTCTATTTTTACTGCAATGTCTAATGAATTCATGATATATTAGTTAAAGTTCAATGTATGATAATTTGGGTAAATCAACAAATCTTTGCATATACACTAGTTGCATTAAGTACAAGTTGTGTATACATGCTAGTTCAGTTAGCTGAAGTAACGTATATAGATTAGTTTTGAATATTAAATTATTAATCTGATAATACTGATCACCCCCCTCTTGGTATTATTTCCAACAAGTTTTCGAAAGTGGAGTATGTTGACTCACTTTATTACAACAAATTTGTTCATTTCATCTCTCTAATTACTCGTACATAGCAATGGGATTCTTGTACTTGTGCATGTACTTGTGAGAGAGGTGGGAAATGTTATACATGCATGAGAGTTTGTGTGTGTGAACAGTTGAATATGTAATAGTTTCATTGTGTCTGAACATGCATGAGTAATTGACTTCTATTGTCGATTGATTGTTACATGTATGTTGCCAACTTGAGAATGTTAATCATTTACACATGCATGAGTGTCGATTTGTGTGGTTGATTCATTTCTACATGTATGTTATATCGACTTGGAAGAGTTTATTTTGTCTCCAAATATGAAAGGGAGATGTGACAAATTGTTTCATGAGAATGTGGAACTCTTGTTGTAAATCGTCAAGTTGTTGTACATGCTTTTTCTTGAATCGAAAGTTAGTTGTTTAAAGAAGCATGTTTTGTGGACTTGTGTTTAGTAAACCATAGACTAAACACCAAGATGGTTTATACATGAAGATGTAAGAGTACATGGGGATGTTCACATGATGTGACATTTTTTGCTTTGAAGAAGAAAAGGGATGAGGTTGTTAAGTTATATTCTTGCATGTGTGGTTTTCAAGGTTAATGGTTCTTCTTGTGACACGATGTCGGAGGATTTTGGAATTTCTGTGCTTGATTAAGAGGCTCATGATTAGCCTTCATTCTCAAATAATGATATGAGAAACATGTTAATACTTCAGGATGATGGAATCAAGAAGTGAAAGTTGAAAACAAATGGCAAAAAAAATTGCACCCTTGTAAAATATCAAATGGTCTATAACGTGATTTGATGTGTGGACTCCAACAAGTGAAAGAGATGGTGAATTCATTCTTCCAGATGTGGAATTTTGAAACATGGAGGTAAAATAATGGTAATTATTTTCTTATTAATACTGATATTGGAACTCATTGTTGTAGTTCACTCTGATTGGCTTAACTTGGAAAAGTGGTTTTCAAGGAGAATCTTGCATCAAATGCATGTGTTGAAAAGGAGGAACATGATTCTCAGTGGGAAGACCATCAGTCAAATTTCGAAGAACGGAGGGATCAATTTGGTACAATAGTGTGTTTAATCAGCAAGCGACCTACAAGCATTGGATTGGGTCATCAACGAAAGGAGAACATTGGTTGAAGTGCCAAGACATTTGCAAGGAAAGGCATGTTAGTGAACCCAAGTGGTTGTCAAGGATATTTTTTCAGGTAGAATCAATTGATAGAACTTGGAACGAGAATAGTGTTTATCTCTCATCAGATAACTAGATTTTGTGGGTCCAAAAGCCTGTCAGCGGGAAGGAGTGATCAGAATTTGGATTAGGGTAAAAAATTAGCTCAAAAATCAAAGTGCTAGTAATCGATCAAAACCTAAATGATCACGTCCATCTCGGTCATACAATCCTAATGCAACTTGCTTCACTCAAAACGGGGTTTGTATGAAAAAGTTAGAGACTATTGTCCATTTTGTAAAACAGGCAAAATTTTGTGACTCGGATGCTGACTACGCATCCATACAACCGAGTCAACAAAAATAATATTTGAGGGAATATTCGAAAAGGTGGCTTAACTAGATTTTGAGACTTGTCTTCATCAAATTGGTAAATAGCACATTGGGTGGACCAATGACAGGGTGACACATGGTAAGCATGGAGGTCACCACGTGCCATCTCAAAGGTCATTTAAAATTTTATATGGCTGGTCGAGGAGTCAAACTCATGACCTCACTGAAACAACCACCATTCCTTACCACTATGATGCACCACAAGTCTTAACCACTAAGCGCTTGAAGTTATATTTAAAGTTTAATGTGTCGAAGTTTGGAGGTTAACTACTAGAATTAACGGTTGGCATGTGTCCAACATTGCAAAACCCTTAACCATTAGCATTTTATGTTAATCACATGGATTAACCAGAGATTAATGGTAATTAATCCTTTATTATCTTTAATTAAGTGTGGGTTTAACTTGGTGGCAGTTTTGGTAGGTCTGCTAAATCTAGAATTCCTCCATTTTTGGCAGGGTTAACTAGATTTTCTCCAGTTTTGGTGGAGTTTTCATAGGTAAGACTGAAGAGGCCATAACTTTGGCATATTTCGACCAATTTTTGCTTAGAAATAGTTGTTGATAGATTATTTGAAAGCTTTGAAGACAATGGAATAGGTTTTAGAGGCATGCATGCACTTCTATACATGATTTTTCTACATTGAAGTTTAAGTCTAGGGCCACCAGGAGAGGAGGTCAAGCATAGATTAGTTGAAGTCCAATTGCAAACCTTGGAGAGTCATTTTTGGGTTTTATGGGTCTTTTGAATCCAATGGAGTAGGTTTCAAAGACTTTGGAGCACTACAGGTTCATGTAACCATAGAATTGACCATTAATACAAAGAAGGCCTATCCATTTAGGCAAGTCCAAGGAGAGGTAGCCTAGGAGGGGTGAATTCCATCATCATATTTGTGTTATAAGCCTGCTGTCTCTTACTAATATGCATTTTACATGTTTTATATGTTTTTTAAATAACTAATTAACCTCAGGAATTGCTCGTAAAAGACACTCAAGCTTGACACATAATCCTTCACATTTGGTTCATTTGAGATGATCATAAACACACATTTTTTATACTAATGAGGAAGCTTGCATAGCATTAACAAGTTTTCCCAACATTCATATCCTCATCATTTTTGAAATGTTTGTTTGGATTTCAAAAATATACATATTATGATGTATTCATTCATTTTTCCAACTATGACTAAGTTTGACACTCATTAAGAATGTATGACTCGGAAAATAATCGTAGCCTTCAATAATTTGTTTAATTCTTCTTTGAATTGAGTTTCAATCTCATGATGAATTTTCCTGAATTTTTTTTCATAGGTTTAGCATTTCCTTTTATTGGAATAACATGGTGATTTTTTTTTTGTGTCATAAAATTTCAAATCATCATAATTCCAACCAATCTTATCCTTATATTCTTCAAAAAATGTAATGAATCTTGTGCATTCTAAGGAAGTGAAATTGACTCTCAAAATGATATTTTTGTGATTTTTGTCACTTCCCAAATTAATTACCTCATACTACATGGAAGAAATATTTTTTTTGCGATGTATACTTCCTTTGAATATCTGTTGAAAATCAAAATCATTCCTTAGACAAACTATTGACGTTAGTAATGGATTTTGGTAAGTCTAGAAAATTCAATTTATTTTGTAAGTCATTCTTTTCTTCAGCAATTATTGAGCCTTTTAAAGTATCTTCAATACTGAGAAAAAATTTAATTTCTTCATCATCATCAAAAGCTCTCTAGTTTGATATTATTTATGGGATTGATGGCCTAAAATGAATTTCTACAAAAAAAAAAAATAGTAAGAGAATGATTTCATGGGAAGAATCTCGAAGGCTACATTATCTTAAATCAACATCTACGTTTTCAAAATGAGGCACCAAGTTTAATTCATAACTATTAATTCTTTGAATTCAACTCCATATCATTTTTCTACAATTTTGAGGTGATTAGGAATGTAATGAATAGTTTTATTGACCTGACTTACCATGATTGTAGAGTCACCAATTGATTTTAATTACTTAACTTTCATATCAATATATTTTCTAAGTCCCTATAATAAGGCGTCATATTAAGCTACATTACTGGTGGATCAAAAGTCAAGTCTCTATGAAAAAAAAAATTATTACCTTCAGGGTCTTGTAAAACATAGCCGACACCAATTCCTTCAAACAAATTGGAACCATCAAATTAAAACAACACAAAATAAGTATTTTCACCAATATCATAAGAATAAGAACCTTGTGGTAAATCAAAAATGTCTACTGTAAGAAAATATTAGCTTTTTATTTTTATTCTTTAGAAGGATATGCTTGTCATATATAATTTTTGAGATAAGTGTCAAAACAATAATTGCCAAGAGTTTCTTGAGTAAACATAACTAATTCATTTTAATTGTCTAGTTTCTTTTTTGTATCCTAGAGGAAGCTAGTAGCTTGCCTGACATGTAGCTACTAGTAACCCTTTGGGAGTCTGTGACCTGTCCTCCTCTCTATAAATTGGGTCACAACTGGGTGGATTTGATCATTTTATCTCTAATTTTTCATATATTACACATTACCTTGATAACCAATTGTGCTTCCCCCGAGGGCATTTTAATTGTCTAGATTATTCACTATGTATTTCATAACTATTCTCACATTTCATTTTAATTTTTTACTTCTTACTTTCAAAGGTAACCATAAATGTGAACCAATAAGTTAATGAATAACAATCTATTTTTTCTAATCAATATCTACTTAACATTAAACGATATGACTCAGGAATATTAGCAATAAAAATTTCAATGATATGAAGGATTTTGGGATTAGAGGTAAGTGAGATCAAAAAGTATTTTACCTCCGCTAAAACTTTGAGATTTGATATGTTAAGTTGTACAATACATTAGTATATTTTATACAAACCAAATTTAGTATTTTAGAAATTAAATATGGCATAACATGAGAGTAAGCTCAAGAATATACCATATAGCTATGTACATTATGACTACATTTTTCAAATGTCAAAAGAAAAGGTGGAGCTTGTGAAGCAAACATATATCAAATTAAAGTTGCATTAATATTATGTATTTTCTTAGATGGCAGATTTTGAGGATTTTCTAGAGAAATAGGTTGATTTTCAAGAACATGAACTTCTATGGAATTGAGAAATTTATTCTTGTCTTGACTTAATTTTGATAATTCAAATAAAGAAATATTTTCTATAGTAATCCTCATTTCTTCCACTATTAATAAGTGTAGCTGGTATATGTGTTCATAATTGCTTCTTATCTATTTGTCAGAAAAAAAAGTAAAAGAAAATTACTTATAAGCATGGGTTTCATGATTTATTTATTTTGTTTCTCGGTCAAAGCACCAGTTGAGCACTTTTATGGTTTCTATATTGAGTCATTTCCCTTTTCATTACGTAATAGACCCTTCTTGGGCTCATTGTGTTAAAGAACAATTTGTTTTGACGTAAAAATTGTTACTTGTCACTCCACCAAGTCGGCCTCAAAAGAAGAGAAGGCAGCCTCATTGAATGGATTCAACCAACTTGGGGAGAATATGTATGAAAGTGTATTCAACCTATTTGAGTATCCAACCAAGGAAGTTTTATCTACAATAAAAGAGAGATGTGAACAAGTGAAGAAACTTGAAGAACAAGGGAAAACCCTAGTGAAGATGACGCAAACCCTAATAAAGAATATAAGCTCATTTTCTCTTGTTTTCCCTGAAACATGAGAGATTTTGAGTTGCATGAGGGGATGAAAATTTCAGGTTTGTAGTAGGTGCCAAAATTCTAATGCAGTAGGGATGAAATCTTCACTAGATGTAATATTGAAGAAGGTTCACTCTTGTTAACTAGAAGCTTATTTTTTTCATCTTGAAAGGGCTATCTTGGGAGGTTGACTTAGTGGATTGGAGGAGGTCTTTGTATTATTCAAAGGGTCTTTGTTATCTCGTTTTATTTGGTTCTAAAGGAAGAGAAGATAATTATTTTGGGTTCCCCCTAGAAGAGGGGTTTTACTCTAGCTGAAAGGATACATGATGTGTCCTTATTGTTTTAATTTTCATGCATTTATGTTTGGTATTTGATTTAAGATAAGAACATAAACTAATTTAGTAATATTGCAAATAAAACACAAGTAATTATCAATATAAGAAAATATTTCTTCCTTTCTGATTTTCTAAAATGGTATCAAAGCTAAGGTGAAGTAGAAGAAGAAAAAGGTAGCTTGAAGATCAATAGATCTCATCATCTTAAAGAATGGCTCAAGAGAAGTTTAAAGGAGAAAGAAAGACTTGAAGGATCATATAAGCTAAATTGAAGAACAAAAGCTATTAAAGGGTACAAATAATATAGATTTCAAGTGTGACATTGACAAGTATACCTATGGAAACATCATTGAAATATGATAAGAAACTTCAAGGAGCCTCTATCTTTAGAGCATGGAAGACAAGGATGGACCTCATCCTTGCAAGGAATAAAGTATTAGACTTAGTACAAGGAAACGTCAAAGAACCTACTGATGATTCCGAAAAGGATAAGTACAAAGAAAACCATGCTATAGCCATGAACCTAATAGCAGATGGAGTTATACACAACTTTATTCCCTACATATCCATGCTAGATACTTCAAAAAAAATGTATCATTCTCTCTCCAAGTGATTTATAATTAAGAATTTTGGAAAATTGGCAAGTCTAAATAATGAACTTTAAACTTTCAAATTGACCAAAGATGAAACAAGATCTTCTTACTTTGTAAGAATTTCCCATATAAGATATGAACTACACACATTTGATTAAATAATCCATGATAAAGAACTTGTGACTTCTACACTTCTAAGACTACCAATGTATTTGGATTCCTTTTCATCTAGAATTATTAGTTGGAAAATTTATCCTTCCTTTGAATAAATGTGGTCTTCCTAGACTCAAGAAAAATCTCATCATTCCTTTATAGGAGGTAAAAAAGAATATGAAGAAAATACCTCAAATGCCTATTCTTCCCATTTCCAGAAAAAATGAGGAAACACAAAATTTAAAGGATCAAAGAAAAATCATGGGAAGATTGACCTTTCTAAAATCGAATGTTATCATTGGCAAAGGAGGGGAAAATATAAGAATGAATGTCCTGATATTAAGTCGAAGAGGAGAGAAGGAGACCGAGATACAATTTCCACTTATAACAATCCTCCAAACAAGACCAAAACTGAAGATTCTGAAGTCAAAGACTTATTCTATTATGCCTTTAGGGGTATTATCCATTATATATCATTTAATTATAATATAGGTTATTATTATTTTAGGTATTGTAGATTAATAATTCTTTGATTTGTAGGGTTTATATCTATGTGTTTTTCTTAAAAAGTTTTGAATTGTTTTCCCTCACAAGACTAGATTGATGAAACATCAAGTGGGAGCTTCCACCTTCTCACAAATGATAAGTGTCATGTTATTTATTTTTTATTTCATTGGTTATGTATTATCTATAATATATATATATATATAATATATATATATATATATATAGATATATAAAATATATAATATATATATATATATATCTATAGATATATTCATGTTTTTTTATTATAATCCTTTCCCTTTTGTTTTCCGAGGAAATAAAAAAATTGCAGGAATGTCAATGAAAGAAAGGATTGTGACACAAATTTAGACGGACCCGTCAAAGGAACACTTGAGTTGTGTAAGAATCTTTGTTGCAAGGAAAAATCCTTGAAGGTATGTACAGGGAGAAACTCAAGGTATGTTTATGATTATAAGACTTGTAGCAAGTCTTCATTATGAGAGAAGGTACAATCATTTTCTTTCTATTAATGGATCTATCATGTCTAGGATTCTTCTATAGAATCATGAAGATTATTTTGCTGTTAGGGTGATTGATGTCTAAGATTAAATCGACCCATGTAATTATCATTTTCTATTTGTTCACTTTGATCAAACACATAATTTTTTATTTTTACGGTTTGTTGATATTCTAGGAAATATAATAAAACACCATCTTCTTAGCTTTTGATGATGCTATCACAATTATGATGAAAGCCCTAGAAAGTCGAAACAATATTCTAGGCTTTAAAAGAGAAATGCTCAAAGCTTTAGTTATGGTTGAAATACTAACATGATTTAATTGTCGGATATCTAAGTTTTGATAATAATATCTAAGGTTTGTGAAAAAAGCCTAGCAAAGGTTATTGTAAGAGTCTATGGCATAAAATTGTAACCCTAGGTGTAAATGAATTTTTACAATTAAAAACTAACAATGTTTAACTTTTGCATATCTAAGGTTTATTTTATTGTTTGAAATTTTTATAACCCTAGATGCTCTCAATATAACAACATGTTATTGAGAGGGTTATTTTACTGCTCTTGTACATATATATTTGTGTGTCAAGTCGTATTTGTTGTTTATATTTGCAAGAACATAGTTTTAAAGAAGTTTTAAAGAGCTAGGTATACCTTATACCCGATAATGACCTTATGATGATGATGAGAATGTTGGAAAGAGGGAGTTGCAAGAACCATGATGAGTTTGAATTTTACATTAATGATTGAATGTTGACCTCGTTTCCATATGAAGGAATGAATTTAATGAAGGTTGAAGTTCTCTCATGATATAATGATACACAATAAAGAACATGTAAAAGTGGAAGAATAAAGTTATTGATCTGCCTATGTTAGGAAGGATCTAGAATTAAAAATAAAGGTGTAAATCCGCCATAGTTAAGAGAGGGAATACGATCTTCAAAAATTTCGATAAAAAAAAAATCATAGAATGGATGAAGCACTACTAATGGTTATTCATGAGGAAAAATTGGTTGTTTTGAGAAGTCATGAGGTTGCATTTGGTGCTTCTTCAGAAGATTGGAAAAGGAATCTTATGTCGAGATTTTTTTGGATATTATGATGAAATAAGAAACATTAGAATGTTTGAGGCCCCCATAGATTGTGTTAGAATATTGATAATAAAAAGAAATATGTTGGGATTTATTGGGGTTGTGGAGCTATAGTATTTTAAGATGAATGAACAAGTAGCTAACATGTTGATCTTTCCCTCAGAATTTTGAATATTGAATGAAGCATGCTTAGATTGGTGGATATATATGATATGGTTGAGAGGGAGAGATGAGTACCATAAAATGATCATATGATGGTACTTTGAAGGATATCTTTCCCTAGGTGGTGTTGATATCTCATTTATAGTTTGGCCTTGATGATGCCTAGATCCCAGTGTGCCAGTGGTAGGTCCCTATACTACTAGCATAACCCCTTAATGTTATTAGTGCAACCGCCTTATTATATTGTTATTCCCATGTACTCACTATATTCTTATTATTGTGCCCCATAGAAGCCCCGTATTGTTATTGTTGTGCCCCTACATTATTATTGTTATGATGGCTCTAATTATATTCTGACCCCTTAGACTCCTATATATAGAAAGGAGGTCTTGTCATTTGTATCATCCAAGAACTATTCATTTATGTAACGTAAAGGATGTTTCCCCCTTGAAGAGGCTTGTTTCAAAGGTGCTGAGATATCTTTTCTATCTTTTTATGACTGAGTTTCATAACATTTGGTATCATAGCTTTGGATTCTAGGGTTTTTTGTTCCAAACAGGTAATCATGGAATGTTCATTATAAAATTTATTATGCGAAGTTTCAGAAGCTAAAGGAAAAACCATTTTGAGATTAAATCAGTTGGAACCTTGGGTCTGAATTTCAAACCTTGCATCGTTATATTTTTGGAGATATGATCTAATTAATATAGGGTTTTTGCAGACTCCCGAACTACATACCAAACATGTGATCTTGGGAAATTGGTTATAACTTTCTCTTTGTGCATCATATTGAAATTTCGTAAAATGTTACAGAAAGAGGACATACTGTAGTTTTTTGTGTGTCTCTTACAGATCATAAGGTTGAAAAATTGACATGTGGCATGTCATAAAATTTCTCTCTACTAAAAATTTATATAATTAGGTCACCTTGGGAGATTGGGCATAATTCTTTCTTGGAGAATCCAATTTTGTTCAGAATGGTGGAATTGGAAAGAGGACTCAGAGGGATACCACCAAAAGCAATTTCAAATCTTAAATATTTGAAATTACAGAGTGATAGTTATTTCAAGATAGAGCTCCTAAAATCAAGAAAAAATGATATGAGGAAGTTTGATGACAAGGATCCGGTAGGTTGGATACTACAGATGGAGTAATATTTTGATCTACATGAGGTGAAACTCTTAAAAAAAGTAAATATTTCATCTTTATATTTAGAATTGAATCATTTTTTATGGTATGAATGACTTTGTTCTTGTAAACCACATGTCACATGGTCAATTTTTGTGGAGGAAATGATAGCACATTATCAAGATACAAATAGAAACACCTTCTTTAGCCAATTGATAAATCTCAAACAAAAGGGTTCAATGGGAGAGCACATTGAGGACTTTTAAAGATTGAATATAAGGGTAAATAATATTCTAGAGAACCAGAGGAGTGATATATTTATAGAAACTTTAAAGGATAAAATTCAATAGGAGGTTCATCTTTGGGAACCTAATTCATTGGAGAAGGCATTCAAGTTGGTAAGACAAATTGAAAGAAAAATTATGGTAACAAGAAAACCTACCACTCACAATTATAACAATGGAAGCATTCCTACTCCTAGCCTTCCACAACCTACAAGGTTGAAACCACAACAATTGGAAGGAAAATTTGAAAATGACCTTTGTTACAATTGTGATAAAAAAACAATAAAGGTCATAAGTGTGCTCAGAGGAAGTTATTTTACATATATTGCCAAGAGGAGGAAGAAAAGGATGAAGAAACATCAAAATAAAAGTATACTTACTAGAAACCAACCCTAGATAATGACGAAATGAATTTGATCATACCTTGTAAATCATTCGCAAGAATTACCACTCCTCAAACTCTCAAGATAGAACGACATATCAAGAAGATAAAATTTCAAAAAGTGAAAGATCAATTTGACCATCAAGCAATGAATATGAATATATATTATAATGCATTAGCAGGAATTACCACTCCTCAAACTATCAAGATAGAATGACATGTCAAGAAGAAAAAGGTAATAGTGTTGGTTGATTCGAGTACTACCCATAATTTTATTCATTGTTAGAGAGCGAAGGAATTGAATTTCTTCCTATATCCAGCATCAACGTTTCAGGTAGTGGTTGCAAATGGAAGAACCATAAATTGCTCTAGAAAGTGCCATAATATCAAGCTATCCATAGGATAATATGTTTTGAATATTCCAATTCTTTCCATTCCAATGGGTGGTGGTGATGTTGTACTAGGAGTCCAATGGATACAATATTTAGGTACGACAACTTTCAATTTTCAAGAACTCTTCTTGATTTCTTTTTGAAGGAAAGGAAGTTGAACTAAGGGGTATCATAGGGAAATCAGGAAGGATAATTAGCTCTAACAACATGACAAATGTTCTAAAGAAAGAACAACATGGTGTAATTGGACAATTATGTTTGCTAGAGGTTCTCACATCGAACTCATCTATTTCTCCATATCTCTAAAAATCCTTGGACAATCATTCAAGGGTACTTGAGACACCCAAAGGCCACCCACCTATTTGGGATCATGATCATGATATTCATTTGATTCTAGGAAGTGTTCCCCCAAATATCAGGCCTTACAGATATCCATATGCCCTAAAGAGTGAAGTTGAACGTATGGTAGTAGAAATGTTAGAGTTTTGTATAATTCAACCTAGTCAAAGTTATTTCTCCTCTCCAGTGGTATTGGTACACAAGAAAGATGCATCATGGTGCATGTGTCCAAATTATAAGGAGCTCAACAAGATTACCATTAAATATAAATTTCCCATTCCTCTCATTGATGAATTATTGGATGAATGACATGGAGCAATTTACATCACCAAGTTGGATCTTTGTTCATGACATCATCAAATCAAAATGAAGACTAAAGACATTCCAAAAATGACATTTAGAACTCATGAGGGTCATTATGAAGTTTTGGTCTTGCCTTTTGTCCTTCCCTATACACCTTCTACATTTCAAGGTCTGACGAATTCCATTTTCAAACGAAATGTTGGTACTATGGCATACAAATTGGAGCTTCCTGCATCTTCTTGAGTGCATCTAGTTTTCCATGTTTCATTCTTAAAGAATGTTATGGGTGATAAGATCGCAATTGGAACAATATTTCCAGAACTTGATGAGGAAGGAAAAGTCATATTGGAACCTTAAGCAGTCACATAAGCGAGAACCCAACTACGAAATCGATCAATTTTAGAGTGTCTCATCAAGTGGAACAACCTGCCCGCTAAAGATTCCACATGGAAGGATGAAAATTTTATACAGAAGCATCACAAACTACTAAAGAATTCACGACAACACTTTTTGAAGGAGAGGGGAATGTTAGGTCCCTATACTACTAATGTAACCCCCTTATTGTTAATTAGTGCAACCCCATTATTATATTGTTGTGCCTATGTAGTCCCCATATTGTTATTATTGTGCCCCATAGAGTCCCACTATTTTTATTGTTGTGCCCTTGAATTATTATTGTTATGTTGACTTTGATTATATTATGACCCCTTAGACTCCTATATATAGAAGGGAGGTCTTGTCATTTATATCATCCAAGAATTATTCATTTGTGTAATGTATAGGAGGTTTCCCCCCCGAAGAGACTAGTTTTTAAGGCATTGATCTATCTTTCCTATGTTTTGTTGAGCTGGTTTCATAATAGGGAGGGTATCTTGGTCTTATGGAGCTTTATTTTAGTGTCTGACCTTCATGATACCAAGATCCCTATGAGGGTTGGTATCTTGGAATGGAGTCCTAGATGGTACTATATCATGTTCGATCGGTGCCATGGTTGTAGCATGATGTGACCTATAGTGGCATGTTTGCTTGATAACACCTTAGTACCTATTAGTGTCTTAGATCCTTGAATTAGTTTCTTAGAAATGAAACTTTGATCCTTGAATTGGTGTCTTGATGACAACCCCTAAGTCCTTGAAATAGTGTCTTGACACTCAGATATTTGATATGATACATTGGTAGTTTGGTATCTAACATTGTGTATGTGTTTTCACTCTTCTTAGCAGATTTCAAATTGAGTTCAACCTTGAATTGGTTGAATAATTATGAATACCTCCCTAGTTAAGAGGGATAATTGAGAAATGTAACTAGTATTGATCTTCATATTTGATTCTTATGTATTTGTGAAAATAAAAGAAAAAGAAAATTTATGGTAAAACAAAATTATTTATAGGCATGAGTTTTATGATTTATTTATTTCATTTCTAGGTCTAAGAACCCATTTAATGCTTCTAGGGTTTGTTTCTTAATTCACTTTTCTTGTCGTTATGTAATAAACCCTTCTTGGACTCATTGTATGAAGGAAGAAAAATATTTTTATGTAAAAAGTGTCACTTTTCACTCCTCCACCAGGTTGGCCTCAAAAGAAAGCAAGTCTACCTCATTAAAGTATTTGACCACATTGAAGAGGCTATATGGAGAATTTCATTCGACCTCTTTGAGTATCCAACCAAGGAAGTTTGACCTATAATAAAAGAGAGGTGTGAAGAGGTGAAGAAGACTTGAGGAATAAGTAAAAACCATAGAGAAGATACAAGGAACCCTAAAGAAGAGAAGAAGCTAATTTTTCTCTTTTTTCCCTCACACATGCAATATTTTGAGTTGCAAGAGGGGTAGAGAATTGTAAGTCTGCAGTAGAGGCAAGAATTATGATGCAGTAGAGTCAAAATCTATTATTGATGCACTCAAACAATAATAATCCAAAACTTATTTTTCATTCTTTTCATCAACAATCCTAGCAGCTGTATGATTTTATGGTAGAACTATATGCCTTTCTCCCCTAAACTATTCATTTAGAAGCTATACTTAATTTTTTTTTTCTACTTTCAAAGTTTCATCAAAATTATCTAGTAAAGTGGTTATATTTTCTCTTATAATAATAATAACCATTGGTGGTGACAAAGTTGTGGTATAAATTTCAATCAAGGCATTCTCAACTAGCTTAGAATTGTTAGGAATTGTATTAAGAAGAGATGGTATTCTTTGATTGAGTCATTAAGGTTAATATTAATTCACAAAATCTTAATGACTAGTGACGTTGGAGTTTTATCTTCAACAAAATTTGAATGAAATGTTATTTGGAAGTATCCCAATTGGTAATGGAACCATCAGGAAAAAAGATACCAATTTGGAGAATTTCCATCAAAAGTGTAAGGGAAAATATGACAAGTTAAGTATTCATTTTGAACTCCACAAGTTTAAATAAAGCATGTATTTTTTATATGTTATTTTGGGGTTATTTTGCCTTTAGAGTTGAATCTGGTAATAAATCTTTTAGGATGCCTTGGTAAATCATGTTATGGTCCTCGAACAACAACACCTTAAAATAATTAGCTTTATTAGTCCATGATGTTGCTAGGAATTTGAGGAGGTGGTAAAGGTGAAACTAAAGGTTGAATAAACTGGGTAGAAGAAAATGGAGGTATTTCACGAGAGGTGCTAATTGGTATAATTGTTTGAGTGGAAGTTAATTTAGAATCCTAATCAATTTCTTCAAAAGGAAAGAGAGTATTTAAAACTGGTGAAAATTTAGATTCTTGTTCAGGATCAGATTGAGATGAAGAACTAACTTGAGTCTATAAATCCTTTCTAATCTTTCTTGTACCAAAAAGAGTAAAAACAATTATGGATAAGTCTAAACATTTAATTTGAGACCACGTGACACTAATAGAGGGTTGTAACTAAGGGTGAATTAGTGTAACAGTAGACGCTAAAGTGGTCTCTAAAGTGATTAGATTTTTTTATATTAGAATATGATCCATAAACATGTGCTATGGTAGAAAATGAAGTTTTTGGTTCACCTAGGTCAACATGTATAAGAGGTGTAGTAGAATATGTTGATATATCAAGAATATTAATCTTAGAATAGTTATCATCCATACATATTTCCCTCATTATAGAACCAAATTATTGACACAAAAAACAAATTTTCCTAGAACAGGGGAGATAGCATGGGCAAAGGGATATTTTAGTCGTATGTTTGTTATCATACATAACACAATATGTAAATGTGAATAGCACTTGGTAAATTTATAAGGTAAAGTGAATGGTTGGTTGAGAGTGGGTATAAACACTCCAGCCATATCATTTATCTATAAATACACATTAATACTAATAAAAACTTGTTTGGAATTCCTTCCCAAATTATATTCATCTTTAATTATTCTCATGTGTTCTTATTGTTACCAGAATGAATTTTGTTCTTACCTATGTAAGCTAGACTTATAAAATCACATGATAGTGGTCCCAATTAGACCCCTTTCATTTGGTGTGGTGATACTCACTTAAATATAGGTTTGATTTACTATAAACTAAACTGAAAAATGATAAAAAATAATCTTAAACTAGGGAAAATATATGACATACACATTTACAAGACAATATTATCTAGTTTAAAAAAACTCTTATGGTTTTACATTCGTTTGTGTAATTCAATCAACAAGGGTAAGTAAAAGGGTACCTAAGTGTAGCGTTTTAAGATATTCTTTAGTTAATAGGGGTAAGTATTCTTACTAACTCATATGCGAGCTTAGTCATCCACCTAAGAAATTTGTGCTCCGAATTAAGAAGAATTATAACATGTTACCTATTTTATTAAAAAAGGTTTATTTGCATGCAATGTCTAATCTACTATTACAAGGAAAGCTGATGGTATCTCAAGAATGAGAGTGAGTCTAGAAACTATCATTCGAATACCCAAAGTGAAAATTCTATATATTTAAAGGTTTGGCATTAATCTAAATCCTCCAAATAACTTGATGGATCATTATATATTTCCTTTCAAAGGAAAAAAACAAAAGAAGATTCTAATACAAAGTGATTTTATGAATGACAGACTATGAAAATGGAAACCATAATGGATATAAAAAAACTTATAAAAGTATACAATAATCCATACATAGAGATATATGCCAAGTCAATTCTTGGGTCTTCAGAAATTCAAATTGAATTCTAATTAAAAACACCAATTTGATTTTGGTTAAAATGTTTTCCAACCAACTCTCCAACAAAGAGCATTGTATAACTAATAAAAGTAAAATAATATATAATATTTTTTTCCTAAATATAGAAAAGACCTTTTACATTGTGAGAGGATTTTCTTGCACATGAAAAGGGAACAAAAATATCTGGTTCATATGAAAGTTGATAATATCCTTGTTGTAACCACCTGTAGTCTTACTCTATCTATTGAGTTTAACGATGTTTATCTTTCGTCAATTGAGGGAGATATGCTTTCATTTATTTCCATTTGATGTATTTAGACAAATGGTTGTATTTCTCATATAACTAGGGTAAATAAACATCAATGACATTCTTTAGTTTTATCTTACAGTAACTAATATGATTATGAATATTTTTTTTCTTGCCCTTGTATTTGGAAGAAAACATGGAAATTAATTTCATACATTATAATCTAAATTGGAATAAATTCTAAATTTTGTCATTGTTCTAGTTGGTAATTTTCTATATTTCACCGTTACTGAACTCTTTATTATTGCTAATTGTCTAGATGAAAATGATCAATGGTAATGCCTCCCAAATTCCTCTTGGATGAGGCATATTGACTTCCTCAATGATATCCATTGTGTTACCCAAAATGGAATCACACTAATAAGAAGATTCCTTGATCCAGTCCATAATTATGAGGTGGTTGGATTTCCTTTTTTCTAGTAATATTCTCATCAATTTCTTTTATTCCTTAGAGAATTTCCAAAAAGTTTCATGTTCTTCCTTATTCTCATGAACAATTTCTCAAATTAATCAAGAAACACATTTTCGTCCTCCATCTAGACAACAACATGATCTAGGAAGGTTGTTAAATCATGATGAAAATTATAAATTTTGTTCAACTAACTAAATATTTTTAAATCAACTTTCTTCTATTGATCATTTACAATAACTGTCTAATTGTTTGATAACTTTTCTTCTATATGTTCCTTCTTTAAATGGATTATCTGTTCCTCTAAAGAGGCAATACAAGCTTCAAAATCTATATAAACTATTTGAGGATTGATCTCAAAATACTCTTTTAATATCTTTATTTTCAATTTCATTAATTAAAATGATATTCTACTTCATATTTGTCATTCTTATATTTATCATTAATATTTTTCATGGCCATGGAAAATCCTTCTCTTATTACAATGTCATGGGTTTCGATTCTCTCTTATGGAAAATCCAGCCAATTGACCATTCAATTTACAGTTATTTGATATTATTCTTGTTCTTATCCAACTCATCAAATAATTCCTTCATCGTCCCCTAATTAGTTGAAGAAAAAGTAACTTCATATTTGTCATTCTTATATTTCTCATTAATATTTGTCATGGCCATGGAAAATCCTTCTCTTAATACAATGTTATGGGTTTCCATTCTCTCTTCTGGAAAATCCAACCAATTGACCATTCAATTTATAGTTCTTTTATATTATTCTCACTCTTATCCAACTCATCAAATAATTCCTTCATTGTCCCCTAATTAGTTGAAGAAAAAGTACCAATGGATGAGGTTGTTTTCATGTCCCTATCTTTATGGTCTCTTTTTTATTTCAAAAACATATTTGATGAAGTTTCAATCATGGATGAATCAAGTTTTATTTTCTTCCATCTTTTGAATAGTAAATTGGATTGTGAATTATAAAAATAAACTTCAAGAGACATTACTATCTCTTTTATTGGTTCTACTCAATCAACATGTTTAAAAATATATTAAAATGATAGTGTAATTATTTCTAAAGGAGTCATAAAAACTTCAAGAGAAATTACCTCAGTTATTTCTACACAAGAGATTTGACTCTGTGAAATTTCTTGTGCTGGATCCTTTTGATGAATACTTGATTGATATTCCTTTTCTAGTTTTGTGTGTATTTCATCAGCTGTTTTATGATAAGATGATTTTAAACTTGATTTATTAATCCTTCAACTTTGAGAATGATTCCTTGTACTTCTAAGGCATTATTTTTCAGAATAAGGTTAAATCTTTTCTTCTTCCCATTCTATAAGCTTTAGCTACCATATAGCTTATTCTTCTTGTTATTTCTATTTAGGAGGTTCTAAGTGAACAACTTATGTTTGATATAACTGTTGAATATCCTCTTCTTGTTTGGATTATTGATCTTGAGAATTTTGGACGAGTATAGCTTCATTTATACTATCTGTAAAATAGATTGTTATCCCTTTTGTCTTTTGGAATTTGTTTATAGGAATATTAGAGATTTTACTCCTTTGTTGAAGATAATAGAGATAAATATTTTTTTGTGATGTATTGGTGATTTTTTCCTTGTTCCAATCTCATCTAAGAAAACACTCCATAGATAACCTAATGAAAAGAGTCAAACATGGGTCTTCGGGTATATAATTCATTGAATACATAATTTTGCAATTGTTTTCATTCATTGCAAAGGAGCTGCAAGAAGTGTAGTCACCATATGGGTGTGAGGAGGTGACATAGACAAATATATGTTGCTTGCTGACACTAAGGAAAATGAGTAGAAAAGTATGATGGTCTAGTTAATGTGTGCACATTTCAACAAGTATTGATGATGGAATGCTTGTGTTGATGTAGGTAGTGTTACGCTTTGGCCATGAAGGAGAAACAATTATCATAGATTACCTTCATATTTTGTTATTACATGTTGAGTTGATTGTATGTTGATGATGATGCATATATTGTTATGCAAAATTTGTAACAAAACATATGTTTATTGGTTCTTCATGACAAAATGTTGCAGAGATCATTGTGATGCAAGGAAAATATACAAGGAAAATACATGATGTAATGTAAAGGCATGAAGAATGTTGTTATTCTTTTGATGTTGTGATATTTTATAGTTTCTGATGTATTGATAATGTATGTCGAAAAGGATATGGTTTATATGCTTGTATACTTAATCATTATAGGTGGTTGAAAATAATATTTGGTGAAGAATTTATTTTATTTTAATATTCAAAATCTCAAAAGGTGTGAAACAAATGAGTGGAATGAAAAGAGACAAATGTTTTAACTTCATATTCTTGTATGGAATACTAATAGGCTTCAAATCGTGTTTATAAAATTGTGTGAGGTTGGAAGGCTAAAAAGGCTAGAGAGTTAGAGAATGTGAGATATCATTGAGGTAATGATCTTTAGTTACCTCGAACATATATAGGGATGATGTGAAGCCTATTTGAGGACAACAAGAAGTAGACATAGAGATGGAGGTATGAAAACTTATAGACTAAGTAAATAAGCATAGTGTTTCTTTGATGTATGAGGGGATTGGGGTATCCTTCCAAGCTAATGCTTGATAATAATAAAAATACGTTGGAGCTGGTTGAGCTAGGATCCTCATGTGGGTTTTAGCATGTAGAAAATTTATGGGACTTGGAGCTTCATTGCAAGTTTCACCTTGAAAAATGATTGAGGTAGCAAGCTACTGTATGCTGGAGCTAATAGAAAGTCACATGTAATAATGTACTAGGAGCTAAACTCTACATCAGAAAAATAACAAAGTCATGTTTTCTCACTTTATGGGATTCCACTTATATCTCATGCCCATGTGATGATTTATGCATTGGTTTTATGTTTTCATGAAAATTCTTATGTTCTGGTTCACATTTTACATATTGTTCATATATTAAATTTTCATTTTATATGGTGTCAAAATGCTCATTGAACACTTTATATAAACATGAAAAAAAATAAAAATCCATGAATGTACTAAAATGATTTACCCCTATCCATTTAGTTAAGTTTCCATCACATAATGTACATAAAACGATGATTAACAATATCTTAAGGATCATATCTATAAAAGGGATGGAATGTAACCAAACTTCTTGTAGAACATTTATTTCAATGGTGCATATCCTCTATCTTTAATATTGTTTCGTTAATATTAATAAAAAATTTGGGCCAAAGCCTCTTTGAATTCCTATTTAATAACTTAGTGAATCCATAAAGTGCTATTTGATTAGATATCTCCCTGAATACAAATATTTAAACAAAAAAACTTGAAGCATGTTAGGTCGAGCTTCACATCCATATATCTTGAAATAAGGAAAGCTTTTGTCCACAAATCAATCTCCAATGTACTATAACCTTGATTGAATTTCATTGTCGATTATAGATGGGGACTTCCCAAATAGGAATTGATTATAGCATGAAATTCTCACAACTATCATATAAATAATTTCTACATTGATGTCCCCAAAGTATGGAACAAATTAATGAATTGTTTGTTCGCTAAAATACTAGTTCCAATTCATGAATGGAAAATGAACTAGAATCATTACAATTTCGACTATAAATGTTGACATATGAAAATGTGGACCAAATCCTAAGGGAGATGACTATGATAACTTGATGGCATTTGATAGATTATATGAAAAACATTTTCCCGATTGAAAATTTTAGATTGGTTCATAATACCATTTACTAGGGAATAAAATGCTTTGAGTTTGATTTTATGTAGATTCTAGATAGCATTTTCATCGGCATTGTTAAAATGTTAAATTAGATAGAGTTCAGTTTACTTTGTATTAAAAGTTGCAGAGCCATCTACCTATTCCTTAATACATCCAACCATATTAGTGTTTTGTTCCTTTAATATTTTTTTTTCAAACTTAACCATGTATTCCTTTTTAAGATAAACTTCAGATAGACTCGCATTGAATGTAAAATATTTCACTCCCATGAAGCTATAACATTATTGGAATGATTTACTACTCAACGGGTTTGAACATGAGCATGTAATATTATCTAACTCATCACATCATAGTAGGGAAATATAGTTGGTCTTGTTATAACCTTGTGTAGCTCCACCTTTTTAAGGATTTCAAAATAACCTGAATATTATGAGAATGATCTAAATATCTAGGAAATCCTAGGCCTACAACATAAGTTATTTGTGGATATTTGTTGTAGTTTAAATAATGACAAAGAAAAATCAATAAACAAAAAGATATGCAAAATAAAGAAATCATTTTATTAAATATAATAGGTGATACGAATACCCAAGCATCCGTGGTGTAGAAAAAAATAATTTTTACTAGGATACATGATACACATGAAAGAATATTAAAACTTCAAAAAAATAAATTAATAAACAAATAACACTTAGTAGAAGAGCCATGTGGCGACAGGGTATCAAGGGATTAAATTATCTTAGTATTAATATCTAGATTATTAAATGTGAACTTAAGAGTTTAGAATTCCTATTTCATATTCTCCTTTTAGTAAATATTTAAACAAAATAAGTTAGAAAATTTCAGGTTTGAGAAAATTTATTCTGTTTTATATTTAAATATTAAAAAACAATTTCTTTAGAGCTATATTTACAATCAAATTAAAAAAAAATTTTTTTTTTAAGGTAATTTATTTTATTTCTAAAAATGTGGTTGTTCTAGATTTCACAACACAATTATAAAACTTTTACCAATATTTTTGTAATTTTTAAAGTAAAATAATTCCAATAAAATTTGAGTGAATACTTTTGAAAAGAAGAAGATATTATCGATCATTATAAAAAGGAAATTGAAAAAATAGTTGGAGTGTGGATTTTAAAGATTAAGAATTTTCCATTTTGGTGACATCTATGATGGAATTTGAATGAGGTTTTTCACTTGTAGAAGGTAATGGCAAGATTTAAATTTCGTAGTATGGTATTGTAGAATCATTTTTGCTTGTTTCAGATAGTGTTGAAGAATTATATTTCAAATTTAATTTTAGGGGAATACGGTAAATTAACTCACGAATTGTAGAATCTTACCCCTCTAAAATAAATAAAAATACAACAATGTTGTTGCAGAATGGTTGTCGGGGGATTAAACAAATACTAGTCTATAGAGACAATCCTTACTGTAGCACCTTTGTAGCGCTAGGGAATTTGAGAGAACTAGGTGGATGGAATTTTCTATTGGTATTTAGGGGTATACCGATTCTATTCCTTAGAATCCAATTAATAATTGTGGGATAATGCTCTAAGAATATGTTGACTATAAATTGAAGTCAATGAGGAGTTCTTCTCTTGAGTAACTAGTCTATCACCCTTGTTAGAGCATTGGTCTCAATAATATCAATGAACATGAAATTGGAAAAAACTTGCATCCTTGAGAGAGAATTGGAGTTTTTCAAAAAGTAGTTAAAAAAGAAAATATACTTACACTATTCGATGAAATTGTATTAAGAACCATATGATATATACACATTATGTGTGAATGGAAACACACCTTTGTGTTATCCTATTATCTTAAAGTATTAGAACATTTGTCACATCAACAAGTGACCAACACTATTTTTTTCTTATCACAATCACTACAAAGAATATATGTGGAAGTACAAAAATGTAGACATGGTGCCCTCATGCAGCAAAAAATTATTAAGTTGTTAGTGCAAAATGATTCACAGAGAAAAAACCTTCTTTGACTTGAGACTAGTCCATTCATTACTATAGAAGATGAAGAAATTAATTAGGTTGAACTTGTAAACCTAAAGGAGTTGTCACTGTAACCAAATCGAACGATGTTGAATTCTAAAATGTGAAATAGTTATCAATGAATCCATAAAGATAGTGAACGTTGCTATAGAATTGATACAACCTTGATATTAAGCACAAAAACGTAAATCTAAAGGAAGCCATCTCACTATGAGAAATGGAAATTCCTAAAGTTATGAAATAAGGATTTTTGTGCATGTTGTAAAATTCATTGATATCAAAGAATATCCCCAACTAATATTCAATTCTGCTAGGATTTGAGGTCCCTATTATTGAGAATGTAGATGATAAAATAACCCCTACTATAGAGTGGAAACGACCTCCTAAGATGTAGATTTCATGTTAAAAATATTGAAGTGAAACAATATTATGTCACCTCCATCTACCATTAGAATTGAAGATGTGATGAAACATGATCGATAAACTTTCATGGATATTCCACTAGACACTTCGTCACAACATATGCAATAAAATTATACTTTAAAACCAGAATACATTCTATTATAATTTTATATATCTTTACATGTCTAGATTTGTAGATTACTGTTAATAGTGTATATATGTGAATTAAAATTATGTAGAAAACAAAAAATGGAAAAACAAAATACAAGAAACAGATTTGACACATGATATGACCTAGGAAACCACTTCAAGAGAAAAGCCTTGCTAGAAGGTGAGGTTGATTTGTTCTCTTTATCTGGATGGAAATGTGGTTATGAGTTCAAATAAGTATATATTGTGGATTGTGGGCTACTATAGTACAAAAATGCACTTTGTGTGGTATATCTCCTATCCTTCTTATGTATTTTTTATCAGTTATAAAACAATCCACTCAAAGGAATGAAAGATATTTTCATCCTAGTGGCTTGATTATAACAGAATGTGATAGTCTACTAGTAGTTAGGTTTGACTACTTAAGCTCTTTACCAAGGTTAAAATATAGACACTTCTAGAGTCTTCTTCATCATAATCACATGGCTAGTCCCATTTTCATGAATAATTGGGGTAGAAATGGTATTCTCTATAATTACAGTGGTGAAAACATGAAGACCAACTTGTATGTGGCATAAATTTTGCATATGTACTCTAATAGATGTGATTCTTATGCAATTGGAAAGGTATTTGTGTAGGATACAAGAAAACAATGTTGCACTAATTTGGAAAAATGTTACACCAAAAAAACATCATTTGATGCCTCAAAATTCTCCTAGAATGTTTTAGACCCTAATTTGCCAAATTTGATATCATTGGTAAAAATGGTCATGTGAAATACTTCATAATGGTAGCATACAGGCCCCCATATCAAGACTACTCCCATAGAATATCCACTCACATTTGTCTCCAATTCAAAAGGTTTTTGCAAGTTTGGTAATTCCAGAACTATTACTTGACTAATCGTCTTGTTTAGCTCATCGAAGACCCTCTACCAACCCTTTCCCCACTGTAAACGCTTTCCACTTGTTGCTATGGCATGGATCAATGTTTCTACTACTAAAAATGAAGCTATGAATTTCCTTAGACAATGTGCCACCCCAACAAAACTCCTAACCTCAAAAACATTAGTAAGCCTCAATCTTGGTAGGATTTATCTTCAACTCTCCTCCACATATCACATACCCTAGATACACAAAAGATTGTTATGTAAACTTAAATTTCTTGTGATTTTCTAGTAATTGGTGCTTCCTTAATGTCTCCAACACCTACATCAAATGTTATATGTGCTCATCTGAGGTAGAATTATATGACAATATATCTTCCATAAAAGGTCATAGTATATCATCCATTAATATCATAAATGTAGTTGTTGTATAGCATAGGCTCGATGGAATTACTAAATACTCATACAAAACTTGACTCATTTTGAAGGCCGACCTCTAGGTATGTTCTTATTTGACCTGAAATCAGTGATAACAAAAACTTGAGTTTAACTTGGAAAATAATTCTTCTTGCTACAGCGGACCTAGTAGATCATTATTTTTCAAAGGGAGTACTTGTTATTGAGCATGATATTGTTTAATTCACTATAATATATACACATCTACCAAGTCCAATCCTTATTTGCGTGATGATGATGGGTGACCCACATGGTGATGTGCTTGGTTGAATGACACCCTATTTTGGTAATTATTTCAATTGTTTCTTCACCTCACTTTCTTCTATAACAAAATCACTATATATCCCAATGCTTGGAAATGGGGAGTCTGACAATAGCAAGATATCGTGACCCATTTGCCTCTTATGTGGTAAACCTTTAGGCTCTAAGAGCAGATCCCTATGTTCCTATAACAGCTCATTTAATTATTGTTTGTATTGATTAGTACACACTCCGGGGATTCCTTGCCTCTTACTAACTCTTCTATAGATTTATTCTCTCCTGAAATTAGTAAAACATACTTCTTGCTAGAACTGAACAATTCCTTGGCTTGCTTAGTACTTACCAGTGAGATTTTATAACTTCCTTTTTATGCATTGATGGTGAATGATTTTCCATCCTTCGAAAGCTAATACTTAATGGCCCTCTGCATGAATATTCCATCTCATATGTACATGTAGGTACCTCCAAACGGTATTCCACATACATCAAGGAAATGATCATCTAGTCCTACTTTATCAATAAAATCAACATTGATGGAAAATCTAATTTTGTATTGATTTGTTACTATTAACTATGCATCCCTATTTACTAATCCTAAGGGATATTAATACGGATTTAAACGGGAATGCAAAAAATTACAGAGATAACCATAAACAAAGAGATGCAGTGGAAATAATACTTCATTTCATTAATATAAAATACTAAAATATGCTTACAATAGAATAGGAAATAAACCAACTATGGCGATGGTAGCATATATCCGAGAAGAGATATGATTGCTACATGGATATTGTTAGTGTCGGTATATTCATCCCTCCATCAATGATCAAATTTCTCTTTTTGCACGCATTTTAGGTGCCCCATCTGATCAGCTGCATTCCATTAGGTCATGGATCAACTGATGGTAGTGGTTCGCTATCAATTTCCCTCATGTCATTTACTCTGCCGACCTATTTTCACATGTTCAAGTCATTTATAGTGATTTTTTGTCATTACATATGCAAAAGCCATTTTTTAGGGTTTTAGGTCTCATTAGCTGTAGTGTTTGTCACCATGGGCAGCAAAAGCTCAATAAAGGGTTAGCAGGCACATGAGGAGGTCTAATAAGTTCACAAAATCCAAATTTCAATGATGATATACACAATAAGTGGTTTTTACCTCAAAACTTTGTTTTGAGGTGAAATTTTTTTTTTATTCCAATATATAATTTTTTTATGTAATTTCAGTCTTTTCTGTATGTAATAAGTTTAGAGCTGCTGCCCTAGCTCACCTTGCCAACTCCAGCCACTGTAAGAAAAAAAACAAGCATCAAGGCATCAATTTGTCAAATGATTAATAAAAATCAATTTGAATGGAAAAACAGAGTTCAAGGACAAAAGTGACTTTGACTTTAGAAAAGTTGGTTTGAGATGAGTAAAAATTTAAAGTCATTCGTATTTAAATTGAAAGGCGTCCTCTTTATCATTTCATTGTGGAAGATACCGTTGGAGAGAAGAAAATTAAGATTTGGAGGCAAATTGAGCAAAGGAAGTTAAAAACCTTATTTTCCAAGCAAGTTTGTCCGGTGCTGTGCATCAGAGGTAGTGCGCTATGCATGAGCTAGGCACCACACATCAGAAACAATTCTGCAGTGTAATTTTGAACTGGCACTACGCATCAAGAGGGCACTGCGCATTGGGCCAGGTGCGCTGCGCATCAGTCCAAATCTTCCTCAATCACTCCAAATCATGACATAACCCTCAAATTTGCTACATTTTCATTCTACAAGTAACTAATCATCCTTCCAAAGTTGAATTTGAGTGCACACTTCTGTTCTTCATGAGTTTTGCAAGTTTAAAATGAAACCCTAGTTTCTCTTCATTGCTTTCATTTCTATTGTGCAATTTTCATTTCATCTTCACAAAAACATCATTAAACCCATTTTCACTCTTTTATTACCCTAATGCACTACATTTATCCCATTTTCCTATATCCCACTTTCCTAAAGCAATAATTTCCCTCACCAAACCCTAAGTCCCTCACTAAACCCTAATTTCCCAAAACTATTCCCTTCATTCCCCAATTTCATTTCCCAAGAGTAAAATCTCTTCATACTCATCACCATTGTCCTCTTCCATCACCATTTTAACCCATACCTTCATCTCATCACTTTCCTAAGACAAGCATTATGGCAAGAAATAGTGACTCAAGCTATGAGGGAGAAACACAAAGTGACAGTTCAAGGGAGAGGAATGTACAGCCTAGGAGAGCTCACAAGCGTCGGAAAATAATTAGAGAGGAGCCTATTAGCACTGTTGAACTTATTTCATGCCCTCTTTCCACCACTTGTTTCAGATATCAATCTTGCTTTGAGTTTTGTGAGCTAGTTGAGAGGGTTAAGTATCATCATGAATTAGCTAGGCAATTTGTCATCAACATGGAGGACAATAAGGTATATATTGTTGGCATCAATTTCACTCTTTCACTGCCATTATTGCAGAAGAAACTACGATGCCAGATGGGGGGGAAGATGGAATGAAAGACAGAATATCAAAAAACATAACTATGAACCATACATTAAAGCCAAATATCATAGTAAATTGGGCAGGGTCTTTCCTTTCAAGTTTTTGGAGGACCGACATGTTCCACTAATGAAACTAACCATTAAATACTTCACATGTGAGGTAAGGTTCTGTAGAATCTATGCCTATCATATCATATTTCTTATGCATTTTACCAGGGTTAGAATAATGAAGATACCATACTTCATTTGCAAAGATATAGAGAAGATGATTGTGCTTGCAAAGAGAAAACCATACCCACAACAGCTTAATAGCATTTATCACTTTGTTGTCATCAAGATTGTTGTTGTACATCAACTCACTCAGTTGGGAGTGCCATGGGAAACCTTCATTGCCCATGTGATTTTCAAGGGGCCTCAAATTTTTGCAGAACTTCAAGGGGAAGGTGGACCTTTTGGGCAACAAAGACAGTATGAAAGTAGAACTAAAGAGGCTCACATTCTTGTGTTTATAAATTATGAAAAGGGGACAAGAAGACTTTTTGTAGCTGCCAAATGAGTATTATCTCCACCAGGGGTGGAAGGGGTCTTGTTCTCTTCACCGGACAACAAGAAAATGTTATCTTCACCTAAGGTGAAAGGGGCTTTGCCTTCTTCTTCAGCAGAACAGGTACGGGATAGAGGAAATCAACCATTGCATGATGAAGGACCTTCTGAAGGCCAAGATATGGATTTTATTTTGGTTGAGGAAGAGGACACTGATTTGGGCTCCCAAAACTCAAGACTCAAGGATGTGATCATGAAGGAGCAAGAAGTTGAGATCCAAGCCCTATCTCTTGACCTTGACACGGCTAAATGGATCATTAAGTACCTTGAGCAACAGAAGAAAAAATTGGAGGACAAACAAACAATCATGGAGCTGCAAACCATAAGGGAAAACGGACAATTGGTGAAAATAAAGGAAATCAAGCTGACTTCACTAGAGCAAGAAATAGAGGCTGATCGAGAATCATGGTTAGAAAGAGTTAATATCCACCTTGAGAAGCTTCTTGAAAAGGCTAATAAAGAGAAGGACATGTTGCACCACATGGTATATCACTATTTGGCCCAGAACAAAATTTGCAAGACAAGAATAAGAAGCCTAAAGGCCAAGTTAGGGAGAGCCTTAAAAGCCAAAAAGGAGCAAGATAAACTTATAATATTGGATGAAGCTTCCTTGACTCGGAAAAGTAATTAATAAGCTTACCTCTTGCCAATTTTGTAGCATTTTCAGGAACTTTTTGTCATTTCCTAAATTTTAATTGCAAAACATAGAAAGTTTCCTCTGATGTGCATCGCCATTAGTGTTGCGCATTGAGCTGGTATGGAATTTTGAGGAATATCTTATATTTTTGCATTCCTCATGAAAAAATATGAAAACCTAGAAATTTTCATGAATTTTGGAGGAGATATGGGTCACCTAAAGGACAATAAACACCTCAAAAAATCCCTTTCTGCCACTTTTTGGACCCACAGGAAGCAGTCTTCGGAGAACTGATTTTTGAAGGGGCAAATCGACACGAAATTCAAAAGTTCCACTTTTCCTAGAAAGTAGACAGACATTCCTTTCCAACAAGCCATGTTGGAGAAAATTTGGTGAAGCAGAAGGCCTTCAAACGCAGCCTTGAATTGGCACTGCGCATTAGGCTCATGGTGTTGCGCATGAGGCAAACGTTTGTCAATTTTGCTCAAAAACTCAAATTTTCGCCTAGTTTTCTATCAGTTTGACTTTTCTTCTCTCATGGTCAAATTCATGATGTAAATTTATGTACTATGATGTAGAAATGACGAAAAATTACTTAAGGAGGTAGATACATCAGTTTTAGGTGGTTTTGAGCTAAATGAATCAATTTCCATTGTTTTAGAGGCAAGTTGCTCCACTACCTATTTTTCAGTTCCTAGATTAGATCTTGTCGAAACAGCTTCTTGACTCATGGATTCGACCCGTAATGGCTATCATCAATGGTTTGATGCCTATATCTTGTACTTTCTTAGTGATTTGTCAAGGTTGGACTCTTGTGGATGCATTGAGCTACTTTGTACATCACTTCTACAGTTTGGCAAGGAAATAAACAAGGGTTTTGCAGAATTTTGTGGGATTATTGTGGTAATGTGAATTATCATTGTTTCCTTCTCTATAATTCAGTTGATCTTATCTTTATGTGTGTCATCATCTCTCTTATTCTGCATAACTAAATGAATCAAGTGTAAAAGGTAGAATCCATTGCTGTTTTAGTGTCTGCCTTAGGGTTTATTTGGTTTTATATGTTTTCTGTTGTCTGAAAAGGACTCATGACATTTGCATGCCCTCTCTAAGTTCTCACAAGTCTTTAGACTCACCATTACACTCATTTATAAGTATGGAAACACTTGCCTACCTCGCCCCACAAAAACCTCTGCAAATCTATGTTGATTTCCCAGACCCAAAGTTGCCTTCCGCATCTGATCCAACAACCAAACATTAAAATCTATCAAATTCCTCTAGGGAAGCATACCTAGCCTAAAATTAGTTTTTATATCAGTCATCCTGAGCCTTCCTTGATAAATTTTCATTGAGATTGACAAGGAGAGAGCCCTCTCCTAACCTGGTAGGGCTAGCTACCAGGTTAAGCATGGTTTGATGTTACCCTAGACCTGCCTTTCTTAGCCTAAGGTATATTTAGGCCATAACGTAGTGGTGACCATACTGGGGAATGTATTGTTATGTTCTTCAGTAAAATTCATCAAGGTCAGATCTAATTGTTGATGGTGGACAACGATCAGACACAGGTAGGCTAAAATCATTCAACTAGCGACTCCAGTGTTGAAAAATCCTAAGGTTCAAATTTTTTATGGAAAATCCACTCATCAAGAACCAATAGCCTGAATAATTTCTTGGTCAATTCATTGTTATCACAATGGATTTGTTTTCTTCAAAGTATGCTCCCATGAGCCGAGATCACATTCCTGGGTTTCCAAATAAAATTCCTAAGGTAGATAGGCAAAGGAATTTGCCTACATTTAAATATGATGATAGGAATGATGCTGCTTTACATATGGTTAGATTTCACATACATATTTGCATGTTAAAGGTTGATTTTCCTAAATATTTTTTGATGAAGATATGTTAGGATATTCCGACACATAGGAAATAGTTAAGTATAGCTTGGTCTAGTATAGATTTAGGTAAAGTGTGTTTCTTTACTATGTATATTTGTAACTTACAATCCAACGGTCATGATATGTAGTGATCCGACGGTTCATTCTCTCCTCAGTATTACCGACACTTGATCCATGGCTTAGCACCCGATTGGTCCATCATTTCTATTTAAAGCACATGGAGGGTCATTTGTAGGTTAACTGTTCACGACAGAAGCTTGTGTAAATTTTCATTCTTTTATTAATAAATTGCCTGAAGTGGCCGCATTGGCTCAAGCCGTGGACTATTTCCCTCTTTGAGGGTTTTAACCACGTCAAAATACTGGTGTATTGATCTGTGATCTATTTGTGAGTGGTGGCCTTTTGTGTCCTGTTTGAGGAACTTACTTTGTAAATTTCTACATGGTATCGGAGCTATTTGAGGGTCACGTCCATTGGTGATCCAAATCTGAAGCTGGTAGAACTGCATACGACTGCCATCTCCTAGATCTGTTGTTTATGACTACTTTCAGGCTGAGAGGACTGCTAAGTTATTTTAGGAGCACTTGTTCCAGTGAGGAACCCCTTTCGTTTCACGTGAAAAGGTTTCTGGTAGCCCTAGCTACGTCATTTTTAAGATTTGGAGGTATACAGTTTTTTTTTGCAGTTTCTAGTTATTTTTCTCTCTGTTTATTATTTCGGTTTATTTAGCTTCTTTTTTATTACCGGATCTATACCTTTCATTTCTGTGTATTCTCTTTGCCCTACGACTCTGTGTGATCTAGGCAAATCAGAAATAGAAAGGAAGGATTTCTCTCATGCATATGCTCTTTTCCACTGCGCCTTAGTGTGATCTCAAAAAATTA